>CAUYRH010057801.1:0-35623 GCA_963574655.1 Perodicticus potto
CGGGCGCCTGTAGTCCCAGCTACTTGGGAGGCAGAGGCAGGAGACTCGCTTGAGCCCAGGAATTAGAGGTTGCTGTGAGCTGTAATGCCACGGCACTCTACCCAGGGCGATAGCTTGAGGCTCTGTCTCAAAAAAAAAAAAGAATTACGATCCTGTTACTTGACCACCTTGTAAGGACTCTGTCTCCACAGGTTACATTGTGACATTTGGGATATCATCATACTGCCTTTGGGGATTCAATTTAACACATAATACTCCCCTCGCCGCTTCTCCACTTCCTCACCCCATTCTGTCAGTCAGTGCCCTTCCTACAAAAAGCCTGAGCTGGATGTAGTGGTGTGTGCCCATATTCTCAGCTACTCTGAGATGGGAGGATCTCTTGATCCCAGTAGTCAGAGGCTGCAGTGAGCTAGCTATTAGGATGCCTCTGCACTTCAGCCTGGGTGTCAGAGAGAGACCCTGGTCTCAAAAAACAAAAAGACAGGGTGCCACCTGTGGCTCAACCGAGTAGGGCGCTGGCCCCATATGCCGGAGGTGGTGGGTTCAAACCCAGCCCTGGCCAAAAACTGCAAAAAAAAAAAAAAAATGCACAAGAGGCTTGGCACCTGTGGCTCAATGGGCTAAGGCGCCAGCCACATACACCTGAGCTGGCGGGTTCGAGTCCAGCCTGGGCCCGCCAAACAACAATGACGGCTGCAACCAAAAAATGGCTGGGCGTTGTGGCGAGCGCCTGTGGTCCCAGCTACTTGGGAGGCGGAGGCAGGAGACTCGCTTAAGCCCAGGAATTGGAGGTTGCTGTGAGCTGTGATGCTACGGCACTCTACCCAGGGTGACAGCTTGAGGCTCTGTCTCAAAAAAAAAAAAAAAAAAATGCCCAAGGAAAAACTCAAAAGATACAAGTTGACTTCAAGAAATTTTTATTATTGCATTTTTCATTTCTTTTCTCATTACTGCATACAACTCACGTGAAGAGCTTCTACAGTATAGTTAAGGCCCAGACAAAAAAAGATTTTCCAGATCCCCCAGCAAGGATGGACCTGTACCTATGTAACACAGTTGTCTGTTGAGAAAGGGTACCCCTTTCTCACTGCCATCGATACCCTTTATCCAGTGACTTGCCCATCACATTTTGTTACTTGGTGGATCTTTCATAGGTTCGTTTCTTTGTTTTTTAGCCATTCTCTTTTAGGTGTGGAAAATGGAAACCCAATTACGTTTTCCTCACAGTGCTGAACTTTAGCAATGAATTAATATTTATGTGTATGGTGCATATGGCCTGATACAAAATAATGTCTCAATAACATGTATTTTATTAATATTCTTATATTTGCTTTGATGTGTTTATTACCTTCATACCCTCTAAGCAACTCTCTTTAGGAGACCTCACACCAGCACAGACCGTGGCTGAAACTTGGAGACCTGAGAACCCAGCCAGTGGTAAGCACACTCCCTTAATTCTCATTTATTGTATTAAGTTATTTTTCAGAGTGTTGTGAACTTTCTCCAACAACCTTTAAGAGTTGAGCTACACTCTGAGATTTTCCCTGTCTTTGCATATGCTGTTTCATGTCTAGAAAATCCACTAGTCCCCAGTCCTTTGAGGAACATGTGTTCTGACACTAATTGTGAGATAGTGAGCAATATACTTAACCTTTAATCTGTAAGAAGGGAGTACTAATTGTATAAACTTCATAGTAGGTACATTACTATCCACATAATTTAGGAGTGGTATGTGGGACAAATCAACCTCTCAGTGATTTTCAATTGGTGTGCTGCAAAAATTTTTAAAGATCATTAATTAAATTATTTCTAGAAGTTCAAAGTACTTCTTTTTTCTTTTGATCAACATAATTTAAGTGTGCTGTGGAAGTTTAACTATAGGTTTAAATGTGCTGTGAGATTAAAAAGGTTGAAAAACACCGCTCTCAACTGTTAGCTAGTAATAGCTAGCTCTATCCACCATCCTTTTTATGTGCTCCTAGGGGCCATTTTTGTCCTGCCAAACAATTCAAGCCCAATCTCATTCAGGGCAGAGATCCTCTGAAGGGGGGGGGGCAGTGTTTTCACTGGTCTCTCACTACTTTAGTCTTCCTAAGCAGAAAGATTCTGTGGCGTGTGTGACTATGTATCTATGTGTATCTTCACTAACTCATCAAGAGGGGTTAGATATTTTCCTTCCCTCCTCTCCTCTGCTGCCCTTGCCCGTCCTTGAAACCTTCAGTGTTCTGAGAATGGACATGTAGCACATAGCCTGATAAAGTTAGGTAGGGCAGCAGAACCGAGGTTGGAAGAAAGACCTCTATATGTCCACAGACACAGGCAGAGGTCACCAAATGCCACGTAAAGCCATAGGGGAAGCTCTAATTTTGGTAAGGGGACAGAATACAGGAGTGAGGGGAGAGCCTGAGATAGACCCTTTGGTGGGGTCCTGAAGACAGGCAAACAGGGCAGATTAAAGGGCTTGTGACTGGCCCACTGGAATAACGTGAGTGCCCTTTGGGTTGTAGGGGTAGTCTTGAGTTGCCTGGTACCTGGTCATGGCTTATCTATGAAGGGGTAATATTGGCTTTTTTTGGTGAGAGTTAGAGAATGAAGTGTTTATGGGTATAAACTTCCGGGTTCATTGGTTTGCATAAGAAAGATATGCTCCTACTTGAGTCTTTTGGTATGCCAAAGTATTGGCTACCCCCAGGAGGGGGAGTGTCTACCAGGCCAACAAGCTTCATTATATATCAAATTATAAAATACATACAAGAAAAACAATGTGATCAATACATACAGATTCTGTTCCTCGTATGAAGAAACTACCCCTG
Source organism: Perodicticus potto (assembly GCA_963574655.1). Taxonomy (NCBI): domain Eukaryota; kingdom Metazoa; phylum Chordata; class Mammalia; order Primates; family Lorisidae; genus Perodicticus; species Perodicticus potto. The sequence continues at coordinate 2,814 of CAUYRH010057801.1, forward strand.
TTCCCGTCCCAGTTTTCCCTAATTTTCCATTTCTTTTTTTTTAATTTTTAAAATTTAAAACAACTCAAATCAGCATATCTGCTTCATTTCAGCTCCTTCACTGTCAAACCAGGGGGCAGAGACTGCTTCAGTTTCTGGGCCTTTTCTTTGTAATAAAAATAATATGGCATGTTTCACGAATTTGCGTGTCATCCTTGCACAGGGGCCATGCTAATCTTCTCTGTATTGTTCCAATTTTAGTATATGTGCTGCCGAAATGAGTACATATACTAAACAATACTGACTTTCCTTTTTTTTTCTTTGAGACATTCTTATTATGTCGCCCTTGGTAGAGTGCCATGGCATTCCAGTTCGCAGCAACCTCAAACTGTTGGGCTTAAGCGATTCTCTTGCCTTAGCCTCCCAAGTAGCTGGGACTACAGGCGCCTGCCACAGCACCCAGCTATTTTTTGTTGAAGTTGTCATTGTTGTTTAGCTGGCCCAGGCTGGGTTTGAACCTGCCAGTCTCAGTGTATGTGGCTGGCACCATAACCACTGTGCTACAGGTACCAAGCCAGGTCCTGAAGTTTAGAACACTATCTTATCACTCTTTGCAGACACAATTCAACACAATACTCCCTCTCAGCTTCCTCACTTCCTCTATCTACTCTGTCAGTGCCTCACAATCAAAATTCTTAGCTAGGAGGTAGGTGGACTGCCTGAGCTCTCGAGTTTAAGACCAGCCTGAGCCAGAGTGAGGCCTTGTCTCTAAAAATTGCCAGGTGTTGTGGTGGGTCCCCATAGTCTCAGCTACTTGGGAGGCTGAGGTAAGAGAATCACTTAAGTCCAAGAGTTTGAGGTTGCTGTGAGCTGTGATGCCACAGCACTCTACCCAAGGCAACAAAGGGAGTCTCTGTCTAAAAAGAAAAAAAAAAGGGTGGTGCTTGTGGCTCACTCTCTCAGCTACACTGGAGACCGAGGCAGGGGGAATCACTTGAGCCTAGGAGATCAAGCCTGCAGTGAGCTCTGATATTGCCTCTTTATTCTAGTCTGGGTGATAGAATGAGACCGAGTATCTGTAAAATCTATAAAAGGAAAAAAAAGATACATATAAAAGTGATAATTTTCAGTGGAAGGATCTATAAGGAATTTCTCTGAAGTTATTAAATAGAAACTCAAACTATCACTGTGATAGCAAGGTGTGGTGGCCAATGCCTGTAATCCTATACTCTGGGAGGCTGAGGTGGGTGGACTGCTTGAGCTCAGGAGTTTGAGACCAGCCTGAGCAAAAGTGAGACCCCCGTCTCTACTAAAAATAGAAAAAAACAAAAACAAAAAAAACATAGCCAAGTGTGGCGGTGAACATTTGTAGTCCCAGCTACTCAGGAGGCTGGGGCAAGAGGTTTGCTTGAGTCAAAGAGTTTGAGCTGAGGCTGTGTGTTATGATACCACAGCACTCTACTCAGGGTGACAGAATGAGACGCTTGGTCTCGAAAACAAACAAACAAAAATCACTCTGAAAGAGTTTGGTGGCTTCTTATGATATATGATGAGTTCTTTAAGTTGCTTTTTATTACTTGATAATATATCTTACAGAACTTTCATGTTTATTAGATGTAGAAGTTCCTTCTTTCTAGTTGATGTTTAGCATTCTATAGATCTTCAGTATATAATACCATAGCTACCCACCAATTGTGGGTATCTGAATTACTTACTGAGCATCTGAAATGTGGTTAGTGTCCCATGTTTAAGTATTTTTGGTGTTTGAGTTAAATGAAATAATTATTAAAATTAATCTATCAATTTTTTAAAAATTACATAAGTAGCTCACATTATATACATTTTTTTTCCTTCTTTTGAGACAGAGACTCACTCTGTTGCCCTGGGTAGTGTGCCATGGCATATCTCACAGCAACTTCAACTCCTAGGGTCAAGAGATAGTCTTCCCGCAACCTTCCAAGTAGCTGGGACTACAGGTGCCCACCACAACACTGGCTAGTTTTTCTTTTTCTTTTTGAGACAGAGTCTGACTTTGTTGCCCTCGGTAGAGTGCTGTGGTATCAAAGCTCACAGCAACCTTAAACTCTGAGGCTCAAACGATTCTCTTGAACACTGGTTAGTTTTTCTATTTTTAGTAGAGAAGGGGTCTTGCTCTTGCTCAGGCTGTTTTTTTTTTTTTTTAATTGCAGTTTGGCCAGGGACGGGTTTGAACCCGCCACCCTTGGTATATGGGGCCAGTGCCCTACCCACTGAGCCACAGATGCCTCCCACTTAGGCTGGTTTTGAACTCCTGAGCTCAAGCAATCTACCTGTCTCAGAGTGCTAGAATTACAAGCATAAGCCACTGAGCCTGGCCTCATATTGTATTTTTATTGGAGAGCACTGCTATAGGTGGCTTATTCGGGGCCACAAGTATTGGTTGGTGACCAGAAAAAAAATCAGAGATCCCAGGAAAGGTGGATCTGAATTTTTTGCAATGTTATACACCCCAACCCCTTTCCTGATGTCCAGATTATTATTTTTTTTAGACATACTCCATTGCTCTGGGTAGAATGCTGTGGTATCATAGCTCACCACAACCTCAAGGAAGCTGAGGCAAGAGATCTGCTTGAGCCCAAGAATTTGAGGTTGCTATGTGCTCACCACTTGGGCTCAAGCATCCTCTTGCCTCAGCCTCCTGAGTAGCTAGGACTATAGGTGCCCACCACAACGCCCAGCTAGTTTTCTATTTTTAAAAAAGATGAGGTCTCACTCTTGTTCGGGCTGGTCATGAATTCCTGAGCTCAGGCAATCCACCAGATTCAGCCTCCCAGAGTATTAGGATTACAAGCATGAGCCATGGCACCCGGCTGTGTGCAGAACCAGCTTTTTTTTTTTTTTTTTTTGGTCACACCCAGTAGAGTGCAATGATGTCATAGCTCACAGCAACTTCAGACTTCTGGGCTCAAGCGATTTTCTTGCCTTAACCTCCCAAGTAGCTGGGATTACAGGTGCCTACCACAAGGCCTGGCCATTTTTAGAGGTAGGGGTCTCACTCTAGCTCAGGCTTGCCTCACACCTGTGAGCTCAGGCAATCCACCTGCCTTGGTCTCCCAGAGTGCTAGGATTATAAGCGTGAGCCACCACGCCTGGCCCTTGTCCAGAATTCTTAACAGCTTTCTCCACTTATGTCAATGGACCTGTGTATATTTCATGGTTCATTTAGTTATTTCTCTCTTAAAGCTATTTCAAATTTTCAGTATATATATATATTTTTTAAGAGACAGAGTCTTCACTTTGTCGCCCTCGGTAGAGTGCTGTGGCATCACAGCTCACAGCAACCACCAGCTCTTGGGCTTAGGTGATTCTCTTGCCTCAGCCTCCCGAGTAGCTGGGACTACAGGTGCCTGCTACAACACTCGGCTATTTTTTTGTTGCAGTTTGGCCGGGGCCTGGTTTGAACTCGCCACCCTCGGTATATGGGGCCAGCGTCCTACTCACTGAGCCACAGGCACTGCCCAATTTCCAGTATTATTAATGCTATAGTGAGTTCGGGCATGGTGGTTCACACCTGTAATCAATCCTAGCACTCTGGGAGGCCACAGCAGGTGGATTGCCTGAGCTCACAGGTTCCAGACCAGCCTGAGCCAGAGTATCTCTAAAAATAGGGGGGCATTGTGGTGAGGGCCTGTGGTCCCAGCTACTTGGGCAGCTGAGGTGAGAGAATCACCTAAGCCCAAGAGCTGGAGGTTGCTGTGAGCTATGACGCCACAGCACTCTACCGAGGACCACAAAGTGAGACTCAGTCTCAAAAACAATACAAAACAAAACAAAATTATGCTATAATGAACATATTCTAATCAGAATAACTTAAAGCTTAGTGTCTAATACAGTAACCACATGTGGACATTTAAAGTTAAATTTTCTTTTTAGAGATAGAGGCTTGCTATTTTGCTCAGGCTGATCTTGAATTCCGGGCCTTAAGCAATCATCCCTCCTCAGCCTCCCAAAATATTGGGATTACAAGTGTGAACCACTGAGCTTGGCCTAAATTAGTGATAATTAAATAAAATTAAAAATGAAATTTCTCAGGCACATCAAACTACATTTCATGTGCTCATGTCCTGATTTTGATGTTAGAAACCAATTTTGACTGACAATATGATCTTTCTAAAATTCTGCTCCTTTTATGTCTTGAGCCTGTTCCTCAGGACTGTCTGCCATCTGACTACATAGGACAGAACAGGTTGCTAAGGAGGCTCTCTGGCTTTTATGCTTTGCTTTATATGGGTGACTTACTGCCCAGAGCCCATCACTTTCCCCCTGTAAAGCATCTGTGCCTACCCAATTTCACAGTTGTTTTTTTTTTCTTTTCTGAGTCTCACTTTGTTACCCTTGGTAGAGTACCGTGGCATCATAGCTCACAGCAACCTCAAAGTCTTGGGCTTAAGCAATTCTCTTGCCTCAGCCTCCCAAGTAGCTGGGACTATAGAGCCCTGCCACAACACCCAGCTATTTTTAGAGACAAGGTCTTGCTCTGGCTCAGGCTGGTCTCGAACCTATGAGCTCAGGCAATCCACCTGCCTCAGCCTCAGAGTGTTAGGATTATAGGTGTGAGCCACCCCACCCGGCCTCAACTTCAGTTTTTTGTTTTTTTTTTTGAGACAGAGTCTCATTTTATCGCCCTTGGTAAAGTGCCGTAGCATCACAGCTCACAGCAACCTGCAACTCCTAGGCTTAGGTGATTCTCTTGCTTCAGCCTCCCAAGCAGCTGGGACTACAGCACCTGCCACAAGGCCTGGCTATTTTTTTGTTGCAGTTTGGCCGGGGGTGGGTTTGAACCCACCACCCTTGGTATATGGAGCCAGGGCCCTACTGAGCCACCAATTTCACAGTTCTAATTACTACTTCCTCCACATCCTAAAACACCAGGAGTTTGAGTTAGCCAACATAGCCCTTTCTGCCCTTTCATATTTAGCCCTAGTCCTCAGAGGTGGGAGCCTGACACAACTGCCCATCTGTTGCCTGGAATCCTATCTTTATACGCTGTTTCTTAGGACCATTCCTGGTACCCACCACCTTAAATCAGACTACCCAAAAGTGGGACTTGAGAATTCAAGTATGTGGGATGTATTGAGTACTTTGGGGAGGAAGGTAATGAGAGGCCATCAAAAGAAGTTAAGCAAGGATCCAGTCTCAGTAGGAGAAGAGTCTCCCCTTCAGCTAAAAACAGGGGCAGGAGAAGGGGCAGATGTGAGTTATTAGAAGCTAACATTCAAAGCAGCTGGGAGGGGGATGAGCAGGGACTGAACAGAATTAACCACAGGTTCCCTCTCCAGAGGTCCTCAGAAAACCTCCTTCATTCCTCTTGGGGGGATGGGACACTTGGGAGTCAACTGGCCTTTAGCATAAAGACAGTTTTGGTAAAGGAGATGCTATGTAATTTCTGTAGGTCACACAGTCTATGAGAATAGAGGCAAAGTAAAAGCTCCAAATAGCATTCACTAGTTTTTTTTTTGAGACAGTGTCACTTTGTCACCCTTGGTAGAGTCCTGTGGCATCACAGCTCACAGTAACCTTACCCTCCTGGGCTTAAGTGATTCTCTTTCCTCAGCCTCCCAAGTAACTGGGTCTACAGGTGTGCCATAATGCCTGGCTATTTTTAGAGATGAGGTCTTGCTCTGGCTCAGGCTAGTCTTGAATTCCTGAGCTCAGGCAATTCACTTGCCTCAGCCTCCTAGAGTGCTAGGATTTCAGGTGTGAGCCACTCGCCTGGCCTAGAATTCACTTTGGATAAAACTCTAGTCTGGAGAAAAATAATTTTGCGGGTCTACTTTGCTTACCTTCTCAGCCAAAGACCCAGATGTTTGAAGGCAGGGGGTTTTCAACATTCTTTGTAACTTCTCCATTTTTGTTGTTGTTGTTGTTGTTGCAGTTGTCATTGTTGTTTAGCTGGCCTGGGCTGGGTTCAAACCCACCAGCCTTGGTGTAAGTGGCCGGCGTCGTAACTGCTGTGCTACAGGCACTGAGCCAATAACTTCTCCATTTAGTCAGTTTGCTAGAGAAAGCAGTGCTGAAAGTCTAGAGGAAAAGGCCTCTGTTTGCTTAGACTGCATGGAGGAAGGTGGAGTGGGGAAGGGCAATTCCCCTTCTAAGTGTCTGATCTGAGAACTCTAAGGGATGTGTGATTTTTTTCTTTTTAATTCCTTTTCCTACCTAAGTTGCTCAGGTACTCTACTGAGGTTTTAAAGGCTGACTGAAAGGGCAGCTTGTCAAAGGTGTGAAATGCCAGCCACTTGGGAGGCTGAGGCAAGAGAATTGGTTGAGCTCATGAGTTTGAGGTTGCTGTGAGCTATGACCGACACCTCTATGTCACGGCAATCTACCAAGGGTATATGGGGCCAGCGTCCTGCTCACTATGACTTACACCTCTATGTCACAGCAATCTACCAAGGGTATGTGGGGCCACTGAGACAAAGTAAGACTCTGTCTCAAGAAAAAAAAAAGTGTGAAATGGAAAATGAAATTAGAAGTTAAACTTCTAATGTGATTTCCAAAGGAAGCATTTTGAAATACCACAAAGTTCAGATGAATATTAAAGACTTGGCTCTTCAGTTCCTTTGCATTTTGATTTATTCATTGGAAAGTCATTTGGAAAAGGCAAGCAAATTGCTGAGTCCATCCCTATGACTGTTCTGTTATTGGTGAAATTCCACATCAGGAAGAAAGTTGCAGTGTTAATCCTGAAAATGGGCACTGAATTTAGGAGGTCTGAATTCACCTTTCTCCTGCTGTTGTTTCCTGAATGTACTTCAGTACTCTGCTCCAAAATGCAACTGAGACATATATCACTTGAGTAATTTCTTTCCATACTAATAGTGATGTAAGTGCTACCATAAGAGATAAATGCAGCTGGGCATGGTGTCAAGTGCCTATAGTTCCAGCTACTTAGGAGGCCAAGGCAGGAGGATCCCTTGAGCCCAAGTGTTACAGGCTAGCACGAACAACATAGCCAGCAAACTCCCCACCCCCAATATATATGCTCCCGGTAAGGGAAGTAATACAATTCTGACGGGGACTCATGGAAGACTGCGTGGAAAAGACATGAATAGGCTTTCTTTCCAAGCACATAGACGTGGGGTGGACAGGGAGCTGAAGTTTATAAGTCTGCTATGGCTGGAACACATAAAAGAGGGAAGAGAACTTGGGGCTTTCAATGCCAGGATAACAAGTTTAGACTTCAGGGCCAAGGAAGAAGTCGTCACACAATGTGACTTGTGCTTTCGAAAGATCACCCAGGTCAGTTTAGAGTGGAAAAGTGGCGCACCAGAAATGAGACTGATGGAAAGGGCTTGGTGAGCGAAGAAAGGTTGACTGAGGAAGGTCAACACTATAACCTCTGGGTAGATCAGGTGGACCTGACCTGGTGAAAGGGGTTATCTTGTGGGGAGGGAGAGAAGCAGCGAGAGAGGAAGACTGGTCATTGCATAAGGGTGCAGCGTCCTTCAGCAAAGCAGGGAGGAAGGAGCAGGGTCACGGTGAAGATGGATGCAACGAATTAGTTCCAGGTTAGGCCTCGAGGTGGGGGCGTCCAATACGTGATTCGAAGTATGGAGCTGGCACTTGGAGCAAGAAAAGAACTGGTCTAGCTGCTCACAAACGGTACAGTGCTACGATGTGAAGTGAAATCTTGTCGGGTGGTGTGCTCTACCTTTCTGGAACCAAGTTTAAAATTCTCCCCTTCCTGTAACAGCATGCGTGTTTGATGGGCAGTCCAGCTTACTTAAAGGCAGCGTCTCTTTGGCCGAGGACGCAAGCCGTGGCCGCAGAGAAGAAAGTGCACGAGCAGGTTTTCACCGAGCCAAGGCCGTTTTGGGTGAGGGGATCAGGGTCTTAGTCCTGCGACTCCAGGTACCCCGCCTACGAGAGTGCATCCGCGCCCGTTCGAAGGCCGAGACGCAAAGTCTACCGGACGACGTGCACCGAGCGGCTCTGCGCCAGGCACTGAGCGGAAGGAACCGGGTCCCTGGCCAGCCGCGCGCTCGTCAGCTAGCCAATCAGCGCGCTTCCTACACCGGCCAGCCGGCGCTTTGGTGACGCGCAAGGACAGGCTTTGCTCGCGGCCCTTTGGCGACCGCCCCTCCCGAGCTCGCCCGGTCCGTTAGCTGAGTGCCGCGCGTCTTGTGCGACGGCCCCTGGGCGGCGGCGCGTGCGGGCGCGGCCCTGGCGCGCCCCCTGGCGGCCCGGCGGGGCGCTGCGGGCGCGGCGCTGACCCGGAGGCGGCGGCGGCGGTGCCCGGATGGAGGCACGTCATTGTCCCCCGCCGGGCGGCTGGGCTGTGTGCGGCGGCGGCGGCGGCGGCGGCGGCCGAGGGGGATGGAGCGAGCGCCGAGCCGGGTCAGGTAAGCTCCCGCCTCCTTCTCGCCTGCTGCAGGCTGGCGTGGGGCTCGCGGAGCGTCCTGCTCGCGTCGGCCGCAGCTGGCCCGGCCGCCTCTTAGCCGATGCGGCCCGCCGGGGACTGGTGCGGCCCCTCGCGCGCCGCTCTCTCCGCAGCCGCGGGCCGCCCGGGACCCCGCGGCGCTGGGGGCAGCGCAGCCACCGCCCGGCTGGGCCAGGCCGCTGTGGAGGGGGCGGCGGCCGCGGCGGTCGGGCGTCGGGAGCACCGGGCGGCGCGAAGAGGCCGGGCCCCCCGGTTGCCATGGACACTGCTCTCCCGCCCCCACCCGGTCCCAGCCCGCCCCCTCGGCCTGTGGGCCGGGCGGGCTAGCGGGAGACTCTGGGGCGGTGTGGCCCGGTTGGGTCAGCAGGGTGGGCGTGTGCTGGCCGCGGACCTGGGATCCCGGCCCGCTCGCCACTCCTCGCGTGGCTGCCACCTCCCGCCTCCAAGCGCCCCTAAGAGCTCTGGGGCTTGCCTCCCCACCCCCAATCCACCCCCAACAGAGAGACAAACTTTCCCACCCTGGGCGCCCCTCCCCAGCCCGCCCTAGCGGGACGGTCCACCTGGCTTCTCTGCCGAGAGTCCAAGTTGCCCGCGACGGGCCAGGGGAGAAGAGGAGCCGGCGGCGCGTCCCCGAAAGCATGTGTGCCTCGGTCACGTTCTTTATCTTTGGGGCAGGAAGAGCCAACTTACCTGAAAGGATGGGGGGATCCGTTCCAGATGTTTGAAATGGAAATTTGACAGGACAAGTTTTACAATTTAGGACTTTAACCTGTTTATAATGAATGCAGTTGAGATTACTTTTGTCGAAGAGCTCTTATGTTCTTGGAGGCCGTAGGGCTTGTTTATGGGAAAACATGTTGGTAATGTAAATACACTCAAATAATAGTAAAACTGTTTGAAAAGATGTTCAGTTAACGCCTCTTTTTTTCAAGGTAACAACAGTATAGTGTAGATTCTCCTAGAGTCTTAAAATTTTTCAAAGAGTTGTAAATTTTAAACATAACTGTACTTTTTCCTGTATTGCTCACTCCGTGTGCCTAGGGGATATGAATAATTAGTTTCACTTATCTGTTTTTAATTGTCAGTTTCATTTTCTTTTCTATATAATTGAATCAAGTCTGCAGTGTTTGGTTTGTAAACCTCAAGGCTAGTTGTTTTGTTTACTTAAATATCATTAAAATCGAGGTTGTGTCTTTTTAAAGCTTGTGTGTGTGTTTTTTTCTTAAGATGGAAATACTGTAAGAACTTTATATTACATTGTTTAGGAAGAAACAGTGTAACACTATCTTTTTAAATATTGATATTATCACAATGTATGTGGAGTGTCACAGTGTTTGGCGATATTCTTTTAAAAATGAAACGAGCTGTGCATTCTAGCATTTGATCATCACTAGGGAGACACACCATATAAAGGACCGGGATTTTAAGGCTTGTGGGTAAAAGATCGTAGTATTAAAGCAAAAAACCCACTTCTTGTGAAGTCTCATTCCTCCAGTCACATCCAACCTTGATTCATGTTTGTGTTGTTGCTATTTTATTATCATTATTATCATTTTTATTTGGTAGAAAGGAGGCCGTCTATGTTGCTCAGACTGGATTTGAACTCCTGGGGTGAGGCAGTCCTGAGTAGGTGAGGGTACAGAAATGTGTCATTGTGTGCTGCTGTTTTTTAAAAACATGCTCTTGAAACTTTGTGTATAGCAGCAGATGATGTTGGGAGAAATTGTAACTTTTCATTGAAGAAATTGCTTTAAAAGTCCTGGTATTTGTTATAGTAATATTCAGAAGGGTTACTGACAGTAAAGAGCATACAAGCATTTGAATTGTATGCTCTATACAACATTGTGGATTGCCTAAGCTCATGGGTTCGAGACCAGCCTGAGCAAGAACAAGACCCCATCTCTAAAAAAATAGTCAGATGTTGTAGTGGGCACCTGTAGTCCCAGGTACTTTGGGAGGGTGAGGCAAGAAAATCTCTGGAGCCCAAGACATTGAGGTTGCTGTGAGGTATGACACCAGCGCACTCTACCAAGGGGGACAAAGTGAGACTCTTGTCTCAAAAAAGAAAGAAAATAAAAGAAAGGTTATATTTGTAGCAAATGGAGTTTAGTTTGATACCTGATGGCTAAATATACAAATAAAGAAGACTGGATGGTTTTGGCTTGTTTTCCAAAATCATAATGCTGTATGTTTATTGATGAGTTGTGTTTTCCTTACTTTTTTTCATTTAAGAGTTTTTTTCCCCCCCTCTTCAAAAAGGTAATTGGAGCCGGTAATGTGATTTTATTTGGTCATTTGTTAATAATTGTCCTGTTTATCCTGGGAAAATAAAAGTTTTTGCTGCTACTTAATATTATTGTAAATTAGGCTGGGTTAACAACTTCTTACTCTTTTGGCTTTCTCTTTTCTCTTCTTCCTCTTTTGTTTTCTTTCCTCTCTTTACTCCCACACTGTTTCATAATTTCCTTTGAGTATTAGATGAGGAAAGGATAAACTTTATTTGGATGATATACCTCAAACTTTCTTCCTGAATGAGGATCACACACACACACACACACACATATATATGTATATATGTATATACGCATATATATGTATATACACACACACATATATATATATATATACAATTGACTTAAAATTTTAACTCAGTTTTTTTCTTAGTTCCTTAAAATCTAATATCTTTTCTGTTTTTACGTAGGAATCTGAAAACTTTAAAATTGTACTTTTTTGAGTGGTAATCTTCAATTAAAATTTACAACAAAATTGAGGCTTTTTTTGTTTGTTTTTTGAGACAGAGTGTCACTCTGTTGCTCTGGGTAGAGTGCCATGGCTTCATCTTAGCTCACAGCAACCTCAAACTCTTGGGTTCAAGCGGTCCTCTTGCCTCAGCCTCCCAAGTAGCTAGGACTACAGGCATCTGCCATGATAACCTGGCTAGTTTTTCTATTTTTAGTAGAGAGTCTCTTGCTTGGGCTGATCTCAAACTCCTGAGCTCAAGGAATCCACCTATCTCAGTCTCCCAGAGTGTTAGAATTACAGGTAATCCAAAATTGAGGCTTTTTAAAAACGCTAATGCTAAAAGTAAATGCTAGTTGCTTCCTGTTTCCAGAATTTGTTCATTCATTTGTTCAACATATACATGGAAAGCTTTCTTTATACCGGGTCAGGGGTTATAAATAATTACATGATAGAACAAGTAAAACAGAAACAGCTGTGATGTAAATGCCAAGGGACAACGGTGGACATCAACACAAAGGTTCTGTAGGAGCTTTTAAGAGGGTTTCTTAACCGATCTTGGGGGAAGGAGGTTGTCTAGGAAAGTGACACAGAGGAAGTGAATTTTAAACTGGGAAGTGGCAATGTTAATTGACTGAAGGTGCAGGAATGAAAAAGAATAGGCAAAGAACAGCATGTGCAGAGCTGGGAGATGGCAGGAACAAGAAATGAATTCAGTCTGGTGGAGGCCAGGTGCAATGGCTCACACATGTAGTCCTAGCAGTCTGAGAGGCCGAGGCAGGTGGATCACTTGCGCTCAGGAGTTCAAAACCAGCCTGAGCAAGAGCGAGACCCCGTTTCTACCAAAAATAGAAAAACTAGCCAGGTGTTGTGGTGGGCACCTGTAATCCCAGCTACTCAAGAGGCTACTCAAGAGGCTAAAGCAAAAGGATTGTTTGAGCCCAAGAGTTTGAGGTTGCTGTGAGCTATGACGATGCCACATGGAGAGAGTTTTGAGAGGTTACTAGGTCAGATAGTGACATAGTCTGGGTGTTGAGATGATGTGCTGTGGGCAATTGGGGCACTCCTAAAACATTTTACCTTTAATAAGATAAAGGAGTGGCTACTGTTTGGTAATTTTGGAAATACTTGGAAAAGTCTGTTGCCTAGGTAGCATAGCTAGAAGGAAGCCCAGCTGGCAGTGTCCACCCTGGCTCCTAGTTCCAGTTGCTTCATTTTATAGACTCTGTGGATTCTGTCTGATCTCTCATAGGTTCATTGTGGAAATTAAATATGTTAATGTATGTTCAGTAAGTAACACATTATGCAGCACATAGAAAATACTCAATTAGTGGGAGCCCTAAAATTTTAAAATAGGATTCAAAAAGAAAATTACAATTATGTACTTTTTTTTTTTTTGAGACAGAGTCTATGTCACCCTCGGTAGTGTGCTGTGATGTCACAGCTCACAGCAACCTCAAACTCTTCAGCTTAAGCAATTCTCTTGTCTCAGCCTCCCAAGTAGCTGGGACCACAGGCACCTACCACAACACCCAGCCATTTTTTGGTTGCAGTTATCGTTGTTTAGCAGGCGTGGGCCAGGCTTGAACCCGCCAGCCTCAGCATATGTGGCCAGCACCCTACTCACTGAGCTACAGGCACCCAGCCTAAGTACTTTTGTAATATGTATTTGTGTTAAAGTTTGATGTCACTAATGTCTGTGGGTTTCATTTAGAAAGTCATACATAATGTATAAGTGAGCCTCACCAGAAAAATGGGTTTCAGAGGTGAAACTTTGTATAAATACACTTTTTTAAAAAACGTAATATAACGGTATGCAGTGGCTCACTCGTGTAATCCTAGCATTCTACAAGGCCAGGGCCGGTGGATTGCTTGAACTCAGGAGTTCAAGACCAGCCTGAGCAAAGTGAGACCCTGTCTCTATTAAAAGTAGAAAAATAATAGCTGGCATTGTGGCTGGTGCCTGTAGTCCTGGCTACTTGGGAAGCCAAGGCAAGAGGATTGCTTGAGCCCAAGAGTTTAGAGTTGCTGTTAGCTGTGACGGCATGGCACTCTACCAAGGGAGACAAAGTGAGATTCTGTCTCAAAAAAAAGAAGAAAAGTAATATATTTCCTAGGATGTCATTTTGGACTTTAAGCACAAAATTAAGCCTAGATTTTCTTTTCATTAATCAGGACTTATCCCTTAGAAATTATAATGTATGATTTGAAGATTCAGCCTGATTGATTGATTGATTTGAGACGGAGTCACCCTCAGAAGAGGGCCATGGCATTATAGCTTGCAGCAACCTCAAACTCTTGAGTTCCAGAAATCCTCTTGCCTCAGCCTCCCAAGTAGCTGGGACTACAAGGCGCTAGCCACAGCACCTGGCTATTTTTAGGTTGTATTGCCACTTGAGTGACCAGCAGGTTGTATTACTTGCTTAGGCTGGTCTTGAACTCCTGAGCTCAGGCAATCCATCTGCCTCGGCCTCCCAGAGTGCTAGGATTACAGGCGTGAGCCATCATGCCTGGCTTATAGCCAAATTTTATTGACTATAAAGTTTCTGGATTTAAGTAATAGAGAAAGGAAAAATAGGTACTTAGCAAATAGATGGACTTGGAAACTGCAGTGCCAGATTATAAACTGAAGTGTAGGACTTTTAGGATACATGGAATAGAAAGAGAAGTTCTAATCAAATATTTCATTAAGGATTTTGAAATAAAAATTGTTGAGATATTCAAATTAGCATGATACTCATTGTCCCAAGGAAATTATTACAGAATGGTTAGAAAATACTGTTGTTTTTATATTTGGGTGGTATGTTTGAAAATAATTTAAAATGACTAGAATAATTTTCCAGGATCTAATGGTAGGTGAGTAGATTACTTTTCTCATCTTATCAAAAAATGTGCTTTTGTCTTTTGCAGAGTTGAACAATGACCATAGTTGACAAAAATTCTGAATCTTCAGACCCATCAACCTGTCAGAATCAGCCTGGCAGTTCTGAGGCAGTCTCAACTGGAGACATGGATGCAAGTTCTGCCAGCTGGGGACCTGTGTCTTCGTTAAATGATGTTTCAAATCACACACTTTCTTTAGGACCAGTACCTGGTGCTGTAGTTTATTCAAGTTCCTCTGTACCTGATAAGTCAAAGCAATCACCACAAAAGGATCAAGGTACTTTTTTTTAAGAGACAGAATCTCTTCTAGAAACTCCTGTATACTCCTAGTTTTAGAGAGGGGACTACTTTACAAGGTGTATTGCCACTTGAGTGGCCAGCAGGGTTGTATTACTTGATGAGTTTCATTTTCCTCTGTTCATGATTAACATGTATCCACTGGGCAGGGTAGCTCATCTGTAATCCTAGCACTCTGGGAGGTCCTAGCACCCTGGGAGGCTGAGGCGGGTGGATTGCCTGAGCTCACAGGTTTGAGACCAGCCTGAGCAAGAGTAAGACCCCATCTCTATAAATAGCCAGGTATTGTGGCACACCTGTAGACCCAATTTACTTGGGAGGCATAGGAAAGAGAATCACTTGAGCCCAAGAGTCTGAGGTTGCTGTGAGCTATTACGTATCCATAGCAGTGGTCCCTGACCTTTCTGGCAATGGGGTCTGGTTTCATGGAAGACAATTTTTCTGCAGACTGGAAGGGGGAGGGATCTGACAGGAGGTAGAGCTCAGGAGGTAGAGCTCCAGCAGTGATATGAGCCTTGGGGAAGGGCTGTGAATACAGACAAAGCTTTGCTTGCTAACCTCTTGCTGTGTGGCCCAGGTTCCTAACAGGTCATAGACCAATATGGTCTGTAATCTGAGGGTTGGGAACTGTAGATCTACAGAGCATCTGATCATTGTGTAGCACTAAGGAACTGCCAAGCCATTGAAAAATTAGTCTTGCTATTAATGATTTTGAACTTTCCTAAATAATTTCTTTTTTGAGCTTCACCTAAGTTCTGTTAGCATACTTATTAAGTAATCTGTTTATAAGTCTTAAAAATATAATACCTTTTTAGGTCACATGCAGTATACTTGAAAGTGTATAGAAGTGACTGACAGGCTTAATTTCCTCCATGGGAAAATGGGGATAACATCAGTACCGGCCCTAAGGATTGAGAGTGACTCCTACTTAGGGATCAGTAGGTGAGGGTGACGGTGATAGCAGTGGTGCTGAGTTAGTATCCAAAGCAAATGTTATAGGGACTTGACTTATCCTGAACTTTTCTTTCTTTTTTTTTTTTTTAAGTTCACAGCAACCTAAAACTCTTGGGCTCAGGTAATCCCATTACCTCAGCCTCCTGAGTAACACCACCTACAGGTCCTTGCCACACTGCCTAGCTAGTTTTTCTATTTTCAGTAGAGATGGGGGTCTAACTCTTGATCAGGCTGGTCTTAAACTCCTGAGCTCAAGGGATCCACCCACCTTGGCCTCCTAGAGTGCTAGGTTTTCAGGCATGACCCACCACTCCCAGCCCTATCCTGAACTTTCTATTGATTGTGTTACTTATTTTAAAAACTTTTTATTATGAAAAATTTTAAGTAGATATAAGAGTTATAATAATGAATTCTCCCATGTAGCTGCCAGCCACCTTTGATGTTTGTTAACTCATAGCCAATTATACCTGCACTTACCCTCTCCATTATTATGATGATTATTTTTCTTGAGACAGTGTCTCACTCAGTCACCCTGAGTAGAGTACCAAGGCATCATAGCTTATAGCAACCTCAAACTCTTGTGCTCAAGCGATCCCAAGAGCCTCAGCTTTCTGAGTAGCTGGGACTGCAGGTGCTTGCCACAATGCATAGCTAGTTTTTCAATTTTTAGTAGAGATGGGGATCTCACTTTTGCTCAGGCTGGTCTCAAACTCATGAGCTCAAGCAATCTACCTACCTCGGCCTCTCAGAGTACTGGCATTACAAGTGTGAGCCACCATGCCTGGTCATCTACAAATATTTTTAGTGTGTATGTCTAAATATACTGAAGGTGGAGGGTTCAAACCCGGCCTCGGTCAAACTGCAAAACAGAAAAATAGCCGGGCGTTGTGGTGGGTGCGTGTAGTTCCAGCTACTCGGGAAGCTGAGGCAAGAGAATCACCTAAGCCCAGGAGTTGGAGGTTGCTGTGAGCTGTGTGATGCCACGGCACTCTACCAAGGGTGATAAAGTGAGACTCTTGTCTCTACAAAAAAAAAAAAAAAAAAACTACTTGAATTTCCCTGGTTGTCATATAATTATTTCTTAAAAGAAGCTATTGTTCAAAGCAACATTAAAATGGGGTCTATACTTTGTATTTGGTAGATATGTCTCTTAATTGTCCTTGCAATTTATTGAAGAAATCAAATCGTTTAAATTTTCTCCTATTATGGGTTCTGTCTTTTAAAATGTCTCTTTCTTCCCCATATTTAGCTGGTAATGAGATTTAGGACCTTAATCAGATTGAGGTTTGATTGAGTGTTGCTATTTATTTAGCTTCAGTAGCATGCAAAACTTTGTTTTTAAATGATTGTCATTTATTTTTCTAGCCCCAGGTGATGGCATTGCTCCTCCACAGAAGGTTCTTTTTCCATCTGAGAAGATTTGTCTTAAGTGGCAACAAACTCACAGAGTTGGAGCTGGGCTCCAGAACTTGGGCAATACCTGTTTTGCCAATGCAGCATTGCAGTGTTTAACTTACACACCACCTCTCGCCAATTACATGCTATCACATGAACACTCCAAGACCTGTAAGTGTTCTGTGTTATGATATTTTCGTAGTATTGTGATAAGGTAACTCATTTTCATTTTTTCTCTGACATGAAGGTGAAGAATTAAGCCAAGAGGCTCTCTTAATTTAGAAACCAAGGAGGAAGACTCTTAGGATTTGTATTCAGGTGGCACAAAAAGCATTGTGTACCTAATTTGACCTGTGGAGGTATTTTAAAAAAACATCCAGTGTTTGGCCTTTCTGAACTTCCTGCTGGTTTTCTACACTTACTTTAAAAAAGCAACCTAAATGATGCTATATAATGGCTTGGGGCAAGCAAGGTCAGAAGTACTGCCCCTCTTGGTATTCATCCTGTGTTACAAGGCTTTATTCATTCAGGGCTTAGAGGAGAGGAACCCTCTTGTTGCTGCCCTCAACCTCCTGGAATTCATGTAAGACTTTTCCTTTATCATTCAAGAGTTCTGTCTTCAACTCACAGGGTAGGAAATCAGTTGAAACTTACTGAAATTTCTTTAAATTTTTTTTTTTTTTTTGCAGTTTTGGACGGGGCCAGCTTGAACCTGCCACCCCCAGTATATGGGGTAGCCCCCTAACTCCTTGAGCCACAGGTGTCGCCCTTTTTTGTTTTTGTTTTATTTTTTTGAGACAGAGTCTTAAGCTGTCACCCTGGGTAGAGTGCTGTGGCGTCATAACTCACAGCAACCTCCAATTATTGGGCTCAACTGATTCTCTTGCCTCAGCCTCCCAAGTAGCTGGGACTATAGGCGCCTGCCACAACACCTTGCTATTTATGCTATCTCTAGAAGGTCAAAATCTCAAATTAAAAATTCTGAATTCTGACAGTCAACCACTGAGTTGGCTTCCATCAATAATAATTAAAGAAAAAAAAAAATAATTAAAGAAATTTAGGCTGGACCTGGTGGCTCACACTTATAATCCTAGCACTCTGGGAGGTTGAGGTGAGTGGATAGCTTGAGCTCATGAGTTTGAGACCAGCCTGAGCAAAAGTGAGATCCCCATTTCTACTAAAAATAGAAAAACTGAGGCAAGAGGATCACTTGAGCCCAAGTTGGAGGTTGCAGTGATCTATGACACCACAGCACTCTACCCAGGGTGATAGCTTGAGACTTTGTCTCAAAAAAAAAAAAAAAAATTAAAGAAGTTTTAGTAAGTTTTAACTGATTTCCTACCCTGTGGGTTGAAGACAGAACTCTTGAATGATAAATGAAAAGTCTTACATGAATTCCAGGAGGTTGGGGGCAGCACTGAGAGGGTTCCTCTCCTCTAAGCCTTAAATGAATAAAGCCTTCTAACACAGGATGAATGCCAGGAGGGGCAGCACTTCTAACCTTGCTTGCCCCAAGCCATTATATAGCATCATTTAGGTTGTTTTTTTTTCTTTTTGTAGAGACAGAGTCTCAGCTCACAGCAACCTCCAACTCCTGGGCTTAGGCGATTCTCTTGCCTCAGCCTCCCAAGAAGCTGGGACTACAGGTGCCCGCCACAACACCCGACTATTTTTTGTTGTTGTTGCAGTTTGGCCGGGGCCGGGTTTGAACCCACCACCCTCAGTATATGGGGCCGGCGCCCTACCCACTGAGCCACAGGCGCCGCCCTAGGTTGCTTTTTTTAAGTAAGTGTAGAAAACTAGCAGGAAGTTCAGAAAGGCCAAATGCTGATTTTTTTTTTTTTTTAAATACCTTCAGGTCAAATTAGGTAAAAAATGCTTTTTATGCAACCTGCATATAAATCTTAAAAAAAAAAAAACTTTCCTCCTTTATAAATGACATCTCTGTGTTCTTTCATCTAAAGTAATACTTAGATTCATGCATGTATGTTCTGGTATCATTTTTAATTATTAGGATAAAATCTTGGTTTCTTTTTGAGTAGTTCTTTTTTGTTTGTTTTCTTTTTTTGAGACAGAGTCTCACTATGTCACCCTCAATAGAGTGCTATGACGTCACAGCTCACAGCAACCTCAACTCTTGGGTCAAGCGATTCTCTTGCCTCGGCCTCCCAAGTAGCGGGGACTATAAGCACCCGCCACAATGCCTGGCTATTTTGTTGTTGTTGTTTGAATTGTTGTTGTTTGGCCCGGACTGGGTTCAAACCCACCACCCTAAGTGCATGTGGCTGGCACTGTAACCACAGTGCTATGGGTGCCGAGCCACTTTCTGAGTAATTCTTAATGGAGAATTTAAACTTATTTTAAAATTGTTTTTCTCCCCCTCAAAGGACAAAGTAATGCCTGTAACGAATTTGGAAAGTACAGAAAAACTTAAAGAAACCAAAGAAACATCACCTAGGATCTCACCATTTAGAGGTGCTTATTATGCCAAGGAGTTTTAAATTAAGGAATGAACATTCTGTTTGCCTTCATTTTCTCCCTTTCTAAGTCAATAATTCATTCACCACAGACAGCTTTCCTATCACTTTTGTGTTTAATAAAAGTAGGGTGTTGAGGAAAACCTAGCACTGACACTAGAACAGCAAGAGAGAGGACCAAAACAAAATTTAGAAGCTCTGGTATCCAGAATTTAGTGCCTATCTTTTGTTATTGGTAGTTTTCTCTTTCTATTTCTTTCTTTTCCCAGCTTTGAGGTATAATTGATAAATAATAAACTGCACATATTTAAAATATACAATCTGATGCACTTTGACATTTGCATATACCCATGAAACTATCACTACAATTAAAATTATGAATATATTCATTACCACCTCAAGCTTTTTTTTTTGACTGAGTCTTATTATGTCATCCTCGGTAGAGTGCTGTGGCATCACAGCGCACAGCAATCTCAAACTTTGGTCTTAAGCGATTCTCTTGCCTCAGCCTCCCAAGTAGCTGGGACTGTAGGCACCTGTCACAATGCCTGGCTATTTTTTTATTGTAGTTGTCATTGTTGTTTTTTTTGTTAGCAGGCCCAGGCCAGTTTGAACGAGCCAGCCCTGTACACCACTGAGCTACAGGTTCCGAGCCCCCCCATTCCCCAAACTTTCTTATACCCCTTTGAAATCATGCCTTCTACCTTTTCTCTCAGCTCTCATCCCAGGAATCCACCAATATGTTTTCTCTGTTACTATAGACTAGTTTGGATTTTCTAGACTATACATTAACATTTTAATATTATCTTTCAGCTTTTTTTTTTTTTTTTTTGAGATAATCTCACTATGTTCCCCTCGGTAAAGTGCTGTGGTGTCACAGCTCAAACTCTTGGGCTTAAGTGATTCTGTTGCCTCAGCCTCCCAAGTAGCTGGGACTACAGTCGTCCGGCACAACACCTGGCTATTTTTAGAGATGGCATCTTGCTTTTGCTCAGGCTGGTTTCCAACTCCTGAACTCAAGCAGTCCACCTGCCTCAGCCTCCCACAGTGCTGGGATTACAGGTGTGAGCCACTGTGCCCAGCCACGTGCTTATTTGTTACTTGTATATTTGCTTTGTTGAAATGCTTGTTCAGATCTTTCACCCATTTTAAAACACGTAGTTTTGGTGGTGCCGGTAGGTCAGTGGGTAGGGTGGCAGCCACATATACCAAGGCTGGTGGGTTCGAACGTGGCCTGGGCCAGCTAAAACAACAGTGACAACTGGCTCGGCGCCTGTGGCTAAACGGGCTAAGGCGCCAGCCACGTACACCTGAGCTGGAGGGTTTGAATCTAGCCCGGGCCCACCAAACGACGACGGCTACAACCAAAAAATGGCCAGGCATTGTGGCAGGCGGCTGTAGTCCCGGCTACATGGGAGGCAGAGGCAGGAGACTCGCTTGAGCCCAGGAATTGGAGGTTGCTGTGAGCTGTGATGCCACAGCACTCTATCTAGGGTGACAGCTTGAGGCTGTCTCAAAAAAAAAAAAAAAAAAAAAACAGTGACAACTACAACAACAACAACAAAATAGCTGGGTGTTGTGGTGGACCCCTGTAGTCCCAGCTACTTGGGAGGCTGATGCAAGAGAATCATTTGAGCCCAAGAGTTTGAGATTGCTGTGAGCTGTGACATCACGGCACTTTACCAATGGTGGCAATTTACCTTTTTTGACTCTTTCTCAAAAAAATAAAAATAAATAAAAATAAAACATTGTAGTTTTGAGTTTTGAGAATTCTTTTTTTTTTTTTTTTGAGAATTGTTTATATAGCCTAGCTATAACTCTTTTATCAAATAGATTCAAACTTTTTTCATTCTCTTCAGTATCTTTTTTTTTTTTTTTTTTTGAGACAGTCTCACTATGTCACCCTCAGTTGAGTGCTTGGCGACACAGCTCACAGCAACCTCAAACTCTTGGTCTTAAGTGATTCTCTTGCCGCAGCCTCCCAAGTAGCTGGGACTACAGGTGCCCACCACAATGCCTGGCTATGTTTTTGTTGCAGTTGTCATTGTTGCTTTAGGAAGCCCGGGCCAGGTTGAACCCACCAGCCTTCATGTATGTGGCCAGTGCCTTACCCACTGAGCTATGGGTGCCACCCCTCTTCAATGTCTTTTAAAGAGCATACATTTTTGAATTTTGAGAAATTCCATTTCATTACTTTTTTTTTTTTTTTTTTTTAGAGACAGGGTCTCACTTTGTCACCCTCGGTAGAGTCCGATGGCATCACAGCTCACAGCAACCTCCAGCTCTTGGGCTTAGGCAGTTCTCTTGCCTCAGCCTCCTGAGAGCTGGTACTACAGGCGCCTGCCACAACACCTGGCTATTTTTTGTTGCAGGTTGGCTGCGGCCAGGTTCCAACCCACCACCCTTGGTATATGGGGCCAGTGCCCTACTCACTGAGTCACAAGCACCATCCCTATTTTTTTTCTTTTTGTTTTTGGAGACAGAGTCTCAAGCTGTTGCCCTGGGTAGAGCGCTGTGGCGTCACAGCTCACA
Source organism: Perodicticus potto (assembly GCA_963574655.1). NCBI lineage: Eukaryota > Metazoa > Chordata > Mammalia > Primates > Lorisidae > Perodicticus > Perodicticus potto. Next base: position 24,489 of record CAUYRH010057801.1, read on the forward strand.
GCAACCTCAAATCCTGGTCTTAATAAGTGATTCTCTTGCCTCAGCCTCCCAAGTAGCTGGGACTACATGCGCCTGCCACAGCGCCTGGCTATTTTTTGGTTGTAGTTGTCATTGTTGTTTGGCAGGCCTGGGCTGGGTACGAACCTGCCAGCTCCAGTGTATGTGGCTGGTGTCCTAGCCGCTGAGCTACAGGTGCTGAGCCTTCATTAATTTTTTTTAATCAGTTGTGCTTTAGGTGTTGTATGTGTATTAAGACGCATATTAAGACATTTTAACTGGAGGTCACAGATTTTTTTCTATGATTTCTTATAGAAGTGTTACTGTGTTCCCTTTTACATTTGGGCCAGTGAGGCATTTTCAGTTAATTTTTTGTGGTATAAAAAATAGAAAAGTTTATGTGTTTGCATATAGATATCCAATTGTTCAAGCACCATTTATTGAAATGGTAATCCTTTTTCCTTTGAATTGTCTTTGTATTTGTTCAAAAAATCAATTGACTAGGCTTGCCCTCCTCTAGATAAGGGTAACCCTTTATTTATGTATGTATGTATGTATTTATTGATTTATTTTTTGATACAGAGTCTCACTCTGTTGCCCTGGATAGAATGCCATGACATCAATAGCTCACAGCAACCTCAAACTGTTGGACTTGAGCAATTCTCTTGCCTCAGCCTCCCTAGTAGCTTGGGATTACAGGTGTGTGCCACCATGCCCGGCTAGTTTTTCTGTTTTTTAGTTTTTCTAATTTTAGTAGACATGGGATCTTCTTAAGTTTACTTAATTTTCAGAGACCAGATATGTACCATGTGTATGGATCAGTACAGTAGGTATAGTTCCTTATCATGACCATTTCTGTATGTGCCCAATTTGTTGACAGTCTTTTGGGTGGTCAGGTGGTCAACTTACAGAGGTTCTATTTGAAAGTTTTAAAATCAGAGAAGTCCTGTAACTTTGTTCTTCTTTTCAAAGTTGTTCCGGCCATATATGGTCATTTATATTTCTAAATGAATTCTGGAATCAGTTTGTTTTGTTTCTATAAAAAAAGCTTCATAGGATTTTGATTGGGGTTGTGTTGAATCTCTAAGTCAATTTTATGTGAATTGACATCTAAATAATATTATCTTTTTTTTGTCCCTCCTGAAACAAAGTTTCTGTCACCTCAGCCATAGCTAGAGTACAGCTGCATTCTTATAACTCACTGCAACCTCAAATTCCTCAGCTCAAGTGATTCTCTTACCTCAGACTCCTACATAGCTGGGAGTATAGGCATCTGCCAGCACATCTGTCTAATTTTTTCTATTTTTAGTAGATACAGGATCTTGCTGCTTCTTGTTCAGGCTGGTCTTGAACTCCTGACCTCAAACAATTCTCCTGCCTTGACCTTGCCAATAAATAGTACTATCTTTTGACCAACATACAATGGTATACCTCACCATTTATTTGAGTTATCTTTAATTTCTTTCAGTGGTGGTTTTTTCAGCAGTCTCACTTTTTTGCCCTTGGTAGAGTGCTGTGGTGTCAGAGCTCTCAGCAACCTCAAACTTCTGGGCTCAAGTGATTCTCATGCCTCAGCCTCCTGAGTAGCTGGGACTACAGGTTCCTGCCACAATACCCAGCTATTTTTAAAGACCAGGTCTCACTCCAGCTCCGGCTGATCTCCCAACTGTGAGCTTAGGCAGTCCATCCGCCTTAGCCTCCCAGAGTGCTAGGATTACAGGCATGAGCCTCTGCGCCTGGCTTTTTTAGCAATCTTATGTAGTTTTCATTTCTAAATACAGTGTACATAGTTGTGTTGTTTTGTTTTGTTTTGTTTTTGAGACAGAGTCTCACTTATTAACCCTCAGTAGAGTGCTGTGCCATCACAGCTCACAGCAACCTCCAACTCCTTGGGCTTAGGCGATTCTCTTGCCTCAGCCTCCCGAGTAGTTGGGACTACAGGTGCCTGCCACAATGCCCAACTATTTTTTTTTTTTTTGCAGTTTGGTTTGAACCCACAACCCTTAGTATATGGGGCCGGCGCCTTACCCACTGAGCCACAGGCGCCACCCATGTGTACATAGTTTTTTATCAGTTGTATCCTACATAGTAAATATTTTTGATAACTATTATAAATGGTACTTATTTTTTTAATTTCACTTTCTTATTGTTTATTACTAGAATACATCTATTGCTAGAATATGTTTGGGGATATTGATGTCATATCTTACAGCCTTGCATAACTCACTTATTCCAGTAGTATTTTTTCTTTTAAAAAGATTTCTTTTTGTCTGTTTGAGAAAAAGTCTCTCTCTGTTGCCCTGGATGGAATGCCGTGGGGTTATAGCTCACAGCAGTCTCAAACCCCTGGGCTCAGACCTTTTGCCTCAGCCTCCTGAGTTAGCTGGGAATACAGACTCATGCTACCACACCTTGCTAGTTTTTCTATTTTTAGTAGATATGGGGTGTGGCTCTTGTTCAGACTGGTCTTGAACTTCTGAACCCAAGCAATCCACCTGCCTCATGAGTCTCCCAGAGTGTTAGGATTACAGGTGTGAGCCACTGTGCCCAGCCTAGAAATGATTTCTTAAGATTTTATGGAGATAATCATGTGATCTGTGAATAAAGATAATTTTACTTCTACATTTCCAGTCTCTGTATGCTCTTTATTTTTCTTGCTGTTTTGCACTGGCTAACACCTCCTTTGCAATTTAAATAGATGTGAGTAGGCACACACAAATAGACAAATAGCCGGACACGGTTATTCTCATTCTTCGAGGAAAAAGACAATGTTTTTCACCTCTAAGTATGGTGTTAGCTATAGGTTTTTCACAGATGTCTTTTATTCCAAGTTGAATGTTAAACCAACCTTCCATTCCTGAGATGAACCATAATTGGTTATGATGCATTATCTTTTCTGTGTATTACTGGCGTTGATTTGCTAAAAGTTATAAAATAATTTTAACTGGTTGCGTTTTATTAGTCTATAGTTTCTTATAATGTCTTTTGTTGTTGTTTTTGTTGTTGGGATTCATTGAGGGTACAAGAAACCAAGTATAATGTCTTTTATTTTTACATTAGGGTAATGGTGGCATCATGGAATGTGTTGGGATATATTTTCTTTACTTCTGTTTCTTGGAAGAGTTTGTGCAGTATAGATGTTATTTCTTTCTTAATGTTTGGTAGATTTCATCAACCATATGGGCTTTAGAGTTTCTCATGGGCAGGTTTTAAACTATATACTTAATTTCTTTAGTAATTATGAAGCTATTTAGGTTAGCTACTTTTTATTCAGGGAGTATTTCTTTCTAAAAACTTGTCTTAGTTATTAAATATATTGGCGTGAACTTGTTCATACTGTTTTCTTATTTTCCCTTAGGGTTCTGTTAGAGTTTGTAGTGATTTCCTGTCTGTCATTCCTTGTATTGTTTGTGTCTCCTTTCTTTTGTCCTGATCGATCTGACAGATGTTTTTTAAAATCATATTGATCTTCTCAAGAACTAGCTCTTGGTTTGTTTGTTAATCTGCTTTTTGTTTCATTTGCATGTGTCACTATTTCTTTTATTCCTTTTCTTCTGCTTGCTTTGGATTTGGTGTGCTCTGTTCTAGTTTCTAAGTTGGAATTATAGTTATTTGATTTGAGATACTTCTTGACCAAACCTGGTGGCTCACATCCATAATCCTAGCACTCTGGGAGGCTGAGACGTGGATTGCTTGAGCTCAGGAGTTTGAGACCAGCCTGAGCAATAGTGAGACCCTATCTCTACTAAAAATAGAAAAAGTAGCCAGGTTTTGCAGCAGGCACCTGTAGTTCCAGCTACTCTGGAGACTGAGGCAAGAGGATTTCCCAGGCCTAAGAGTTTGAGGTTGCCATGAGCTATGCCTAAATGGCACTCTAACTAGAGGAACAGAGTGAGAGTCTGTCTCAAAAAAATTTTAAAAAAAGAGATACTCTTTTTCCAATATAAATGTTAAATGCTATCAATTTCCCTCTAAGTGTTGCTTTAGTTTCATCTCAAACATGTTGACATGTCATGTGTTAATTTTGGGGGGCTTGGGGGAGGCAGAAGCAATTTTACTCTGTTGCCCAGGCTAGAGTATCATGGCATCAGCTTACCTCACAGCAACTTCAAACTCCTGGGTTCAAGCTATCTTCCTGTCTCAGCCTTACCTGTGGCTGGGACTACAGGTGTCCCCCAAAAGACACCTGCCTCATTTTTCTATTGTTTATTTATTTATTTTTGAGGCACAGTCTCACTTTGTTATCTACCATAGAGTATTATGGTGTCATAGCTCACAGCAACCTCAAACTCCTGGGCTCAAGTGATTCTTTTGCCTCAGCCTCCAGAGTAGCTGGGTTTAAGGGGCCTCCCACAACCTCTGGCTAGTTTACCTATTTTTTAGTTTTTCTGTTTTTAGTAGAGATAGGGTAGAGATCTGGCTCTTGCTCAGGCTGGTGTCGAACTCCTGAGCTCCGACAGTCTACCTGCCTTGGCCTTCCATAGTGCTAGGATTACAGGGTGAGCCACCATGCCCAGGCCATGTTTTAATTTTTGTTTGGTTCAAAATACTCTAATTGTCCTTGCATTTTATTTTATTTTGAGAAAGAATCTCACTTTGTTGCTGTTGATAGAGTGCCGTGGTGTCATAGCTTACAGCAGCCCCAAACTCTTGAGCTTAAGCAGTCTTCTTGCCTCAGCCTCCCAAGGAGCTGGGACTTCAATGGCTGGCTATATTTAGAGATAGGGTTCTCGCTTTAGCTCAGGCTAGAGCTCAGGCAATCCACCTGCCTCAGCCTCCCAGAATGCTAGGATTACAAGTGTGAGCCACTGTGCCCTGCAATATTTGCAATTATTTAAAAGTGTAGTGTTTAGTTGCCAAATAATTTGGGGGATTTCCAGAAATAGTCTTTGAGTTCTAATTTTATTTCGTCATGGTCAAAGAATATATTTTTCAAAGTTTGAATCCTTTGCAACTTGAACTTGCTAAATGATTCACCTATACTTAGTAATGATATGTATTCTTTGGTTGGACTTTTTATAAATGCCAATAATGTTTAGTTAGTTGATAGTGATATTAAGACAGTCTTCTGTGTCCTTATTGTTTTTCTGTCTACCTCTGTGCTGTCAAATTCTGAGAGTTGTTGAAAGAATTTATATTTGTGAATTTTTTTTTTTAATTTATTGTTCGGAATTCATTGAGGGTACAAGAAACCAGGTTACACTGATTGCATTTGTTAGATAAAGACCCTCTTACAATCGTGTCTTGCCCCTAAAAGGCGTGTCACACACCAAGACCCCACCCCCCTCCTTCTTTCCCCCCTCTCACTCTTCCTTACTCCGTCCTATATTTGTGAATTTTTGTCCTTTTGTTCTATCAGTTTTGCCAACTGCATTTCAAAGTTCTGTCATTTGTTATGCCCTCTTGAGGAACTCATCTATTTAATCATTTATGAAATGACTGTCTTTTTCCCAAATATTGTTATTTGCTCTGAAATCTACTTTGAGATAAATATAGGCATTCCAGTTTTCTGATGATTAATATTGGATGATATATCTATCTATTTATTTATTTATTTAACTTATTTTATTTTATTTTACTCTATGGCCCTGGATAGAGTGCTATGGCATCACAGCTCACAGCAACCTCAAACTCTTGGGCTCAAGCGATTTTCTTGCCTCAGCCTCCAAATAGTTGGGACTGCAGGCGCCTGCCACAATACCAGGCTATTTTGTTGTTGTTGTTTGGCAGGCCCAGGCTGGGTTTGAACCAGCCAGCTCCAGTGTATGTGGTTGGCGTCCTAGCTGCTGAGAGCTACAGGCACCAATCCGATATATCTTTTTCTAATACCTTACCTTTAACGTATTTGTGTCTATATCTTACAATTTCTTGTAAGTAGCTTATATTTTGATCTTGCTTTTTCATTCAGTGTTAACAGCCTCTGCCTTTTATTTTGGGATATTAAACCTTTTACATTTAATGAGATTATTGATATGATTTGGTTTAAATCTACTATTTTGCTGTTTTCTGTTTGTCCATATAGTCCTTGTTCTTGTATCTTTTTCTACTTTCTTTTGAATTGATAACTTTTTATGATGTTTTTAAATCTCCTTTACTGGATCACCGGGACTCCAGGAAGTTGCACGCGGGTATCAAACGTCTGACAATGGCCAAGAACAAATTAAGAGGGCAGAAGTCTAGAAATGTATTTCACATAGCCAGCCAAAAAAACTTTAAGGCTAAAAACAAAGCAAAACCAGTTACCACTAATCTTAAGAAGATAAATATTATAAATGATGAAAAAGTTCACAGAGTGAATAAAGCTTTTGTAAATGTACAAAAGGAACTTGCACACTTCTCAAAAGACCTTTCTCTTGAACCTGTGCAGAAAGAATTGATTCCTCAGCGGCATCATGAAAGTGAACCAGTTAATGTTGATGAAGCCACAAGATTAATGGCTGTGTTGTAATACAATGGTGATGCATCTAATTCCTCAAAAAGACCAATAAATTAAACGTTTTATACAAAAAAAAAAAAATCTCCTTTACTGGCATATTTTCTGTAATTTTGTGATTGGGATTTTTTAATTACTTTAGAGTTTATTGTATACACCTTTTTTTCCCTCCTCCTCCTTTTTTCTCTCTTTCTTTCTTTCTTTCTTTTTTTTTTTTTTTTGGGACAGAGCCTCAAGCTGTCACCCTGGATAGAGTGCCGTGGCATCGCAGCTCACAGCAACCTCCAATTCCTGGGCTCAAGCGAGTTTCCTGCCTCCACCTCCCAAGTAGCTGGGACTACAGGTGCCTGCCACAACGCCTGGCCATTTTTGGTTGCAGCCGTCGTCGTTTGGCAGGCCCAGGCTGGATTCGAACCCGCCAGCTCAGGTGTATGTGGCTGGCGCCTTAGCCCGCTGAGCCACAGGCGCGAGCCTCTTTCTTTTTTTTTTTTTTGTTAACCAGACCCAGGCTGGGTTCAAACCCACCACCCCTGTTGCTTGGGGCAGGAGCTCTAACCACTGAGCTTCAGGCTCCCAGCTCCTTCTTTTTTGTCATCATAGCAACCTCAAACTCTTGGCCTTGAGCAATCCTCTTGCCTCTGACTCCTGAGTAGCTGGGAATACAAGAGCCCACCTCATCACCTGGCTAGTTTTTCTATTTTTAGTATAGACAGGGTCTCACTCTTGCATAGGCTGGTCTCAAAGCAATCCGCTGGTCTTGGCCTCCCAGAGTGCTGGGATTATAGACCTGAGCCAACACACCTAGTCTATTGTATGCATCTTTAATTTGCCACAATTTACTTTCTTTTTTGGGGGGTGGGCACAGAGTCTCACTTTGTCGCCCTCAGTAGAGTGTCATGATGTTACAGCTCACAGCAACCCGAAAGTCTTGGGCTAAGGCGATTTTCTTGCCTCAGCCTCCTAAATACCAGGGACTACAGGCGCCCACCATAATACCCAGCTATTTTTATAGATGGGATCTTGCTCTGGCTCAGGCTGGTCTTGAACCTGTAAGCTCAGGCAATCCACCCACCTTTGCCTCCCAGAGTGGTAGGATTACCTATCAGGTACAATAATTATTATTTCTTGAAATATTTGTCCCTTCACCTTCAGACTCACAATTGTGTGTACATTAGGGACAACTCAAAATTGTCCAACAGCTTACTGATACTATTATTTTGTGGTTTTTCCCCCTTTGTGTTTCATTATGGGTATGTCCTATCCATAATGACTATCTTCAACTTCACTAATCTTTTCTTCTGTGGTGTCTAATATGTTATTAACACCACTTGGTATATTTTTCATTTCAGATATTCTGTGGTTCATCTGTTAAAGTAAATTTGAATCTATTTCTATGTCTCTCCTTAATGTGCCCTTGTGTTTTTCACCTCTTTGAACATACGAACATATTTATAATATCTTTTTTAATGGCATTGTCCTTTTTTTTTTTTGACAGAATCTCACTTTATTGCCCTGTGGGCAATAAAGCTCACAGCAACCTCCAACTCCTGGGCTTAGGTGATTCTCTTGCCTCAGACTCCTGAGTAGCTGGGACTACAGGCGCCCGCCAAAATGCCTGGCTACTTTTTTGTTGCAGTTTGGCCAGGGCTGGGTTTGAACCCACCCACCTCCATATATGGGGCCAGCGCCCTACCCACTGAGCCACAGGTGCTGCTTATGGCATTGTCTTTTTGATTCTATTATCTATGTCATTTCTGGGTCTGTTTCTGTTCATTTTCTGTCATCTTTGCATGTCTTATACTCTTTCATTGAATGTTAGACATTGTGAACTTTATGTTGTTTGGTGCTGGATTTTTTTTTTTATTCCCTGTAGTATTTTTGAGCTTTTTTAAGGCACGTAGTTAATTGGAAATAGTTTTATCTTTTCAAGGAGTTTTAAGCTTTATTAGATAGGTGTGAGCAGCCTTTAGTCTAAGGCAGTTTCTCAACCTCAGTACTATCAATATTAACATTTGGGCCTTGGTAATTATTTGTCATGAGGGGCCATCTTGTGTTTTGTATTGTCTTGTGTGTAGGATATTTGGTAGCATACCTGACCTCTGCCCATTAGATGCCAGTGGCACCACTTCATGTGAGCTGAGAATGATTTTTATGTTTTCTAAAAGTTGTTAAAAAAAATATGCAGTGGAGACCACCATCCATGGCCAACAGAGCCAGACTATTTACACAGAGATTTCTAACCTTGCTGTGGGAGACATTCTTTTACTATTTGAGATAAATTGTAGTATTAGGGGGAATAAATCTTGTTTTTCCAATATAGAGAGTAGTTAAGGGCACAGACCTTGAAATTATAAAAGATATGATTTGAGTCTGATTATGTGCCTGCCACATAATAACTCTGACATTGGTTTTTTACTCTCTGAGCCTTTTTCTTTTCTTGAAAAATAGAGCCACTATATGCTTATCACTTAGGTTCATTAGAGAACTAAATGAAAATAGAGTAGATAGTTACCATTGCACACACATAGGAACTGTTATTACTTCATTTCAGGTGTGTGCCCTATATTTATAATTTACCTTGATGTATATACAGTCTATGTTGCTAATTTGGATGATCATCATCTATTTTCTTTCAGGTCATGCAGAAGGATTTTGTATGATGTGTATAATGCAGGCACATATTACCCAGGCACTCAGTAATCCTGGGGATGTTATTAAACCAATGTTTGTCATCAATGAGATGCGGCGTAAGTATTAACATAGTATCTTACATTAATATTTTTTAGCTCAATATTAGTTTTAACGGTCTAATTGGTGAAAAAAATGAACTCTTTGCGTGTTATAAAACAATGTATTTTGTCATATATAGATACATCTGTAATTAACAAATTTTTTTTTTTAAAAACCAACCAAAATGTATTTATTTAATATACATCACAAGGGCTCAACAAACAAATTTAAAAAACAAACAAAACAAAAATACCACCACAGCTCAAGATACAGAGTCCTATACAGAAATCAAGGAAAGGACAGACCGTTGAAGGAAAAAATAAAAACACAGTATAGGGAGAGGCTGGATAGCTCAGGTCAGGGCTCCTGGCTGGATACCTGCTTTGAGTAAGTTTCTTGCAGGTACTTCTTAAAAGCTATGGGGTTTTTCCAGAGCTCAGCAGCATGTGTGTTCAAAGGGCTATCAATGTTGGGTTCTAGCAGACTCTGAATGGAAAGCAGGATGGTCCTGACATCATATAAGGCAGACCACTTGTCCTTCAGAATGTCCAGGCAGATGTTACCCTGGGAATCCACATTGGGGTAGTAGCAGGGTGTGAGGAGCTTCACTGTGGGTGCATTATAAGGGTAGTCACTGGGGAACTCTAGGGAGAGCTTATACCTCAGGTCTTCATATACTGTGCCAGCTATTCCCTGGATGGTCCCTACCCATTTGAAAAGGTTGTCTGATTCAGGGAAAGCAGAAATTCCTTTGTCACCAGACATCATGAGAGTCATCAGCTCCTGCTGTAGCCTTTTGCCCACGGGGTGCCGGGCTGCACCCCCACTGGGCTATGCTCCTACACGGCCGCTGCGACACTGGCGGCTGCTGGGTAGCAGTTTTGGGAAGCCATCCTGGTGGCACTAGCAGGAAGACAGGAACTTGGAAAACACCGCTGCAACTGCCTAATTAACAAATTTTTAGTAAAACATTTTTTGTATGTACTCATTTTGAAACTTTAACTAAAAAGATGACAATAATGAAAACAATATTGAACTGTTTTTTTTGTTGTTTGTTTTTTTGAGACAGAGTCTCACTTTGTCGCCCTTCATAGGGTGCTGCCGTGTCATAGCTCCCAGCAACCTCAAACTCTTGGTCTAAAGTATTCCTTGTTGCCTCAGCCTTCTGAGTAGTGGGGACTACTCAGCTAAAAGTTTGGCTTTTTTTTTTTTGAGACAGACTTTCGCTTTGTCACCCTTTTTAGGGTGCCATGGCATCATAGCTCATAGGTGCCTACAACTCTTGGGTTCAGGCGATTCTTTTGCTTCAGCCTCCTGAGTACCTGGGACTACAGGTGCCCACCACAATGCCCAGCTATTTTTAGAGATGAGGTCTTGCTCTTTCTCAGGCTGTGCTTGATCCTTTGAGCTACTACTCCCAGCCTTTTTTTTTTTTTTTAAGAGATGGGGTAGTGCTAGGATTACAGGTGTGAGCCACCCCACCTGGCCTAGTATTCAACTTAATATAAGCAAATTTTAAATTATTTTAAACTCCGTTTGTTAATAAAATCATTGTTAAATTTTATAGTGTTTTTCCCTAGGTATTTGGGATTTCTGTGCTGAGTAATAATGACTCTGATACTGTCCCACAGGTTTCTTTAGATAGTTTTTAATTAGTTTTAATTTGGTGAGTGAATATAATACATAGTGATAGGAATTGTCAGAATAAAATTAATTGTACTTTTTTTTTTTTTTTTGAGACAGAGTCTCATTCTTTTGCCCCGGGCTAGAGTGCCATGGCATCAGCCTAACTCACAGCAGCCTCAAATTCTTGGCCTCAACTGATCTCCCTGCCTCAGCCTCCAAAGTAGCTGGGACTACAGGCACCAACCACAACACTGAGCTAGTTTTTCTATTTTTAGTAGAGACGAGATTTCACTCTTGATCAGGCTGGAATTGTGTTTTTTGGGGTTTTTTTTCCTTTGATTTAAACTTA
>CAUYRH010057803.1:0-19228 GCA_963574655.1 Perodicticus potto
CATCTGCCTGTTTGACATAACATTCATGAGATTTTATCATTTACTGTGTGAAAACATTTTTGTTCTACATTTAGTAGTTTTCTCCTGACACTTCAAAGATGCATCTCAAGTGTGTTCTCACCCTTTATCCTCTCTTCCCCCCCCCTCACCCAACCCATCCCTCCCACACCCTTTTCCCCATCCTCTTCTGCAATAATTGGGTTGTAGCCTTCACATGAAAGATATAAATTTGCTTCATATTATGGCTATATACATTGGATACTTTTTCTTCCATTCTTGAGATACTTTGCTAAGGAGGATGTGTTCCAGTTCCATCCATGTAAGTATGAAAGAGGAAAAGTCATCATCTTTCTTTAACGATGCATAATATTCCATGGTATACATGTACCACAATTTATTAATCCATTCGTGGGTTGATGGGCACTTGGGCTTCTTTCACGACTTAGCAATTATGAATTGGGCTGCAATAAACAATCTGGTACAGATATCTTTGTTGTAATGTGATTTTTGGTCATCTGGGTATATACCAAGTAAAGGAATTATAGGGTCAAATGGCAAGTCTATTTTTAAATCTCTGAGTGTGCTCCAAACGTCTTTCCAAAAGGGATGTATTAGTTTGCATTCCCACCAGCAATGTAGAAGTGTTCCCTTTTCTCCACATCCACGCCAACATCTCTGGTTTTGGTATTTCATCATGTGGGCAAATCTTACTGGAGTTAGATGATATCTCAAGGTAGTTTTGATTTGAATTTCTCTGATGATTAAGGATAATGAGCATTTCTTCATGTGTCTGAAGGCCATGTACCTGTCTTCTTTAGAGAAGTTTCTCTTCAGATCTTTTGCCCATCCTGAGATGGGATCGCTTGCTCTTTTCTTGCTAATACATTGAAGTTCTCTGTGTACTCTGGTTATTAAACCTCTGTCGGAGGCATAACCTGCAAATATTCTCTCCCATTCTGAGGGCTGTCTGCTAGCTATACTTACTGTGTTTTTGGCTGTGCAGAAGCTTTTTAGTTTCATCAGATCCCCGCAGTGTATTTTTGATACTTCTTCCATTGCCTGGGGGGTACTCCTCATAAAGTATTACATCAAGGAATACAGCAAGGTATCAGGCTACAAAATCAACACTCATAAATCAGTAGCCTTTATTTACACTAACAACAACAAAGCTGAAAAAATAGTCAAAGATTCCATTCCTTTCACAACCTATGCCTCTTAAGAGGACAGTTTAAGCCATTTACATTAATTGACAGTATTGATAAGCCTAGTACAATGTGGGTGTCAAGTTTTTCAAAAGTCCAGTGGACATTTTGAATCTTTTCACCACTGTGGAAATTGGATTTTGGTCAAGAGTTTCAGTGTGAGTTTACTTTGGTGGTAGAGCATTATGCAAGTGATCATGGAGGATGGGTCTGAGGATATCCTGAAGAGCTGGTTTGGTTATGGTAAATTTCTTCAACATGTGTATGTCACTAAAGTATTTAACTTCTCCATCATAAATGAAGCTCAGTTTAGCTGGATACAGGATTCTAGGCTGAAAGTTGTTTTGTTTTAGGAAATTGAAAGTCTATGACCATCCTCTTCTGGCTTGAAAAGTTTCAGCAGAGAGATCTGCAGCCATTCTAATATTCGTCCCCTTTTAGGTTATGATTTTCTTACATCTAGCTGCTTGCAGGATTTTCTCCTTCATATTAACTTTGGCAAAGTTAATTACAATGTGTCTAGGGGATGGTTTACTTGAATTGAGTCATGCTGGGGTTCTGAAACTGTTGGCTATCTGAATTTCAGTATCTCTTTCCATGCTTCAAAAGTTCTCCTCCATTATCTTTTGGAGTAGAGTACCTATGCATTTCAGACCATCCTCTTCTCCCTCAGGGATTCCTATGAGGCAAATGTTTGCTATTTTGGAGTGGTCCCACAATTCTCTTATGGAATGATCCATTTTTGCTCTCCACTTCTCTTCCTCTTTGAGCATTTGGGAGCATTCAAAAGCTTTGTCTTCAATGTCAGAGATCCATTCTTCTGCCTGCTCCATTCTGTTACTGAGGGATTCTACTATATTCCTCAGATCTTTGAGGGCTGCAAGTTCTTGCCTCAATGTATCAAAATATTTCGTGATTTTGTCTTTCAATTCATTGAATTCTTGAGACAACTTTTGAATTGCTCCTGGAATTTCTAATTCCATCTTTATCTCCATTCTGTTCATCTTATTTACAATCCAAATTCTGAATTCAATTTCTGACATCTCAGCCATTTGTTTATGAATGGGATCTTCTGTTGTGTCTCCTTTGTCATTTCTTGAGGTAGTTTATCTACTCTGATTATTCATGTTGCCAGAGTTTTTCCACTGATTCTGCCCCATGATTATTTTTCACTGTTTGCCTAGAGAAGCTGAGAAGGTGAAATTGAATTGAGGGCTCCTGGAGTTGTAATTAACCAGCCCTTTGCCCAAGAACTGGGACTGGTGATTGTGGCTTTTCCCTTAGAACTTTACAAAGGCCCCATTCAGTACTACAGCCTGTAACTCTGGGGACCTGCTTGGTATGGTGGGGCTAGATGGCTCTGACCTGTAATTCAGCTACTCTCTGTCCAATCCTAGTGAATCAGTGGCTTTGGGCTGAAATCTCAGCTGTGGACATATATAAGCAACTAAGACACCTCAACCCCGAAGAGGCAACAACTAGAAGGGGAGAATCCCACACTCCCACAACAACACAACCAGGGTACGCCTTGGTGGGTCCCCAGGTGATTGGCTCAGGTCAAGCATTCCAAACCAATTGTCTTGGTCAACACAAACACCAATCAGGTGGGAGAGTTCAAAATGTCTTCAGCATCTATGCAGCAGGGGTCCACTAGCAGCTCAAGTGTAACTCACTCCAGTGCTCTGTGGAGTCAGAAAGGCTGACCCAGCAAAATAGTCCAGTGGGGCTTGTGCCTCCTTCCCCACCTTGCACCTCCATCACACCCAGCCACTGGTAGCCCCACAGGGCTGGAGCTCAGTTCCCTCCAATGAGCAAATGCACCAGGAATTTGGGCCTGCTAGAGTCAGAGGGAAGTCAATGCCTCATCAGCCAAGTGACCACACTCTGCCACCAGCTGGCTAGGGGAGTTGAAGTCTCAGGTGCTCAATGGAAACTAGGGAGTGTTCCACCTGAGCTCGTTCCAAACCAGAGGTTAACAAAGCAGCAAATGTTTTTCTCCCTCAGAGACCATGCCTCTGCCCCAACCACTCTGCTCCTCTGGTATCCCTGCAATGTGAGATCTAGCTCCCTCTGGCAGTCCACAGAATTGGGGAGGTATCTCTCCAAAATTTGACCCTGGTGGGATTGCTCTATTAGTGCTGCTGCTAGGTGGGAGGTGTCTCCACTTGGGCTCCCATGCCTCAGCAGTTCCTGAGCCTCCACCCATCATATGGAGATCCAAGCCTCCACCCGCTGCTGAGTTGCTCTTTCTCATAGCCAAGCCAGTGTCCTTCCCCCCTGTGCCTTTCTGCACTGTTATGGAGTTCACAGTTACAATGTAGTTGTGCAACTTCAGACCATGCAATGCCCAGTCTTAACAAAGAACTGAAAATGTTCTGGTCTCTGCAGGGGTTGGGCTTCTAGACTGCCAGGCCAGGGGAAAGGGGGGACTGGGAGTTCAAAGTGACAGGGAAAATATTTGTTCAACCTTCACATCAGACAAGAGAATGCCCAGGCTCACAGTAGGCACTCTCTGGAGAAGGAGTCCCAGCTTCCAGCAACTCACTCCCCCGTGGGGTGAGAGAAGAGGACCTCAGTTTACTAGTAGAGATCTCACAGCAAGCAAGCAAGCAACTTTCTTGGGGTAGGGGACTGACATGTGTCCTCTTTGGGGTGAGTTTTCTATCTGAAATTTCTGTCCTTGGAGTTGCAGCTTGCCTCAGCAGAGAAGATGTACAATGATCATCTCTTCTCTCAGCTCAGCTCCCACCCTTCAGCTTTGTTGGGTTCTTCCTGGGTGTTATCTCTCACTCTGGACAAGAGCTTCTGTTGAAAGCTGGCTTCAGTTGACTTTAATCCCACACTTTTCTTTGCTCTTGTTGAAAGTAAAACTTGAAGTTAGGGAAAATATCCAACCTGAGGTTTTAGCAGAACACAAGGCACATTGAAACAAAACAAACAAACAACAACAACAAAAAAATCAGACACACAAAAAATTAAAAACAAAAACAGAAACAGAAAAAAACTCAAATAGCCTGATGTAAGCAATCTCAGCAACCATAAGAGGAAGGGGAGGGCTTGGCACCCCTCGCCCAGCAGCCAAGGCGCCAGCCACACACACCAGAGCTGGCAGGCTCCAACCCAGCCCAGGGCCCACCAAACAACAGTGACAACCACAACCAATAAACAGCCAGGTATGGTGGCGGGTGCCTGCAGCCTCAGTCACTTAGGAGGCTGAGGCAAGAGAACCACTCAGCCCAAGACAGAGGTTGCTGTGAGCTGCAACAGCACAGCACTCTACCTAGGGCAACATAGTGAGACTCTGTCTAAAAAAAAATTTTAACAGTAACTCCTACAAGAAGGAAAAATGGAAAAAAAAAAAAGTAAAAAGAGTGAGCAAAGAGAAAAAGAGTAACAAAATTATTTATATATATATATATATAAATATATGACATATACATATATATATATGTATGCTGTAGGGATCAACTTTAGTAGGAATATATTTATGTTGCAATATACTTTCTAGACACCCACCAGGTGGCACTGTGAGTGGTTCCCAGGCTTATAACTGTCTTTCACCTTAAATTGTTCTTGGTAGTGCCTAATTACCCACTTGGCACCTAGACCCTGCCCAACTGCCGATTCCACTGATCTCAAAAAAATCTTCACTAGCTGATTTCTCAAATTCTGCCTGCAACAGTTCCCATGAAGTGAGTGATATCCTGGGCCAGTTCCCAGTGTAGGACCACTGTCTGTGGGTGAGACTCAAATCGCTGCACCTGGCTGGCTTGGAAAGGTGCCTGGGGTGACCACCATCTCCCAAATTCCAAAACAAGGGCCTCTTCCTATCCAGGATCTTTCCCATCTGAGTGTCTCTCCCGCCACCTAACTTGGTGGTACCGCACCAGACGGCACCTCACTCTGGCTGCCTAATTACGCTTGGGAGTCCACACTTCACCAATCTTTCCACACAATACCTACTTTCCCCACAAGCTGGGAACTGCAATCCTCCGTAGTGGGGCTTGTTGCCGCCACTGCCAGCCACAGCCGCTGCAGCCTGGGGCAGAACATTTCTTGGCAGTCTCTGCAGCTCCGAATTACACTCCAAATCCAGTAATCCGCCACCTCGCTGCACACCCCAAAGTGCCACTCTACACCAATATTCCACACTAGGAATGATCTAGCCCACTCATTTTCACCTGTTGTTTCAGGAGAGCTGAGCTAAACATCCTTTCCGTCACCATCATGCTCCACCTTCCGTGATACATTACTAAGAAGTATATGCTTCAACTCCATCCAGGTTAATACAAAAGATGTAAAGTCTCCATCCCCTTTTTATGACTGAATAGCACTCCACGGTATACATATACCACACTTTATTAATCCATTCATGAGGTGATGGGCACTGGGTTGCTTCCATGTCTTGGCAATTGTAAATTGAGCTGTGATAAACAATCCAGTGCATATGTTCTTATAATAAAGTGATTTATTGGGGAGGGGTGTTAAATACCTACTAATGGAATTGTTCCCACAATGGAAAGTTTACTTTTATCTCTTTGAGGATTCTCCATATTCCTCTCCAAAGAGGCTGAATTAGTTTGCAATCCCACCAGCAGTGTAAAAGTGTTCCCTTCTCCTCATATCCAAACCAGCATTTTCAGCTTTGTGATTTTGTGATGTGGGCCATTCTCCCTGGGGTTAGGTAATATCTCAGTGGTTTTGATTTGCATTTCTCTGATGAGTAGGGGTGACGAGCATTTTTTCATGTTTTTTGGCCATTCATCTGTCTTCTTCAGAGAATTTTCTGTTCAAGTCTCTTGCCTACTTCTAAATGGAGTTGTTTGCCCTTTTCTTGTTAATTAACTTGAATTCTCTGTAAATTCTAAATTCTCTGTAAAATCCTTTGTCAGATTCATAGCATGAAAATATTTTTTCCCATTCTGAAGCTTGTCTGTTTACTTTAGTTGTACTCGTAGCTATGCAAAAGCTTTTTAGCTTAATTATGTAAATTAGACCTCTTGTTAACAGGATGTACAAAAGTCAATTCCCAATATGTTAAGACTTGAATAATAAAAGTACTATAATCCAAATTTAGATTATAAATGAAATCAAGTTCAAATAAAATAGAATTTGGCAGCACCCATAGCTCAGTGGGTAGGGCACTGGCCATATACACCCAGGCAGGCAGGTTCAAACCCGGCTCAGGCCAGCTAAACAGCAATTACAACTACGACTGGGTGATGTGGCAGGCACCTGTAGTCCCAGCTGCTTGGGAGGCTGAGGTAAGAGAATCGCTTAAGCCCAAGAGTTTGAGGTTGCTGTGAGCTGTGATGCCACAGCACTCTACCCAGGGCAACATCTTGAGACTCTGTCTCAAAAAAAAGAAAAAAAAAAAAGAAATTATGTGAATAACTTGTGGGTTGTGGAGACTTTTTCACTACTGTGTCTGTAAGTTTAAAGATGGATATATTTAACTAATGAATTTAATATGTTCATTATTTGGAAAATACAACCAAATATAATGTGACAAAGCAAAGTTTGGGAAGATTATCTGCACTACAATAATTGATAAAAGTTAATACCTATGATATGCAGACAGCTCCACAAATTGATAGGTAAATGTCAACCAAATATAAAAAAAAACTAAAGGATATAATCATGTAATTCACTTGGAAGAAATCTGAATGCCCAATAAATACGTGAAAACTAAAATGGACAGTACAAACTGTCCATTATTATTCTGAAATAATTTTCAGAATATATAAGCTTATATAAGCCTGGGCAATAGAACAAGAGCCTATCTCTAAAATCACCTGTGGCTGCCATAAGAAATCACAATAAACTTGGTGACTTAAGACAATTCCTTGCCTCTTCCAGCTTCTGGTGGCTCTGGGTTTCCTTTAGTTTGTGGCTCCAATTTCTGCATTTGCTTTTACATTACCCTTCCTAGGTGTATTGCATCTGTAAAGACCCTTTTTCTCCCCAAACAAAGTCAACTTCACCATTCCAGAAATCAGGATATGGATATACATTTGGGGAGCTGCCATTCAACGTGCACCACCCTATAGAAAAATAGACAAAAAAGCAATAGACTGTTCACACAAAAGGAAACACAAACGGACGACAAACATGAAAAGACTGTCAACCACGGTAATCAGCAAACCGAAGTAAAACAACCATAGAGATTCTATTTGAAGATTCTATTCTAATTCCGCCAGAAGTTAGACTCTTAGCACTAACTGCTGGAAAATACGACTCTAAAATATTACTGCAAAGAATTTTTATAGTTGTTTTGGAAAACAATCTGGCAGTATCCATTAAAATAAAAAATACAGGGGGCTGCGCACCCCGAGAGTAGGTGGGCCCTGGAGGGTGGCTCCGTTGGGCAGCAGCCGCAGCAGCAGGCAGAGGAGGCTGAGGCACCGGAGCCTGGAGCGCAGACAGCGCCACAGTGTCCCAGAGCCACAGCAGCGCCTCAGGACCGCGGGAGGACGCGCGCCGGGCCGGGACCTGCCGTTGCTGCCTAGTGTCGGGGCCGGACCGAGGTCCAGGCCCCGGGCGCCAGCTTGGAAGACCTGCTCACCAGAGTAGACAAGTTCCTGGGCATGCTGGACATGATTGGCGGCGACTCGTCGCACGCCGTCAGTGAGGGGGTGCCTTGCATTTATGCGCAGGGCGCTGAGATGAGTCAGATCTACAGCAGGAGCGACAAGCTGGAGGCCTTTGTGAGGATGATCGGCAACAGCGTGGCCAGATGAAGGAGCAAGTCACCAAGGCCGAAGCCGAGCTGGGGGCTTTCCCCAGAGCCTTCCAAAGACTCCTGCACACAATGAACGTGCCCTCCCTCTTCAACAAGTCGTCCCCCTCGAGGCCGCAGCAAACCGGCTACGAACCCCCAGTCCTATTTCAGATGGAAGACTACTTTTCTTGTTGCAGGGAAAGGCCTCAGCTCTGAGTGGTCTGACCACTCGTGCAAGAGGACCCCGGCTGACAATCTTACCTCAAGCACAAAGTTAATTAAAACTCTATTAATATTTGATGTCGGATGTACAGAATTTTTTGAGTTTCCTGTCTGCACATTCTCCATATAGAATATAGGTTTTCTATGTTTCCCAATTTTTTTTAATAGATCCAGGGTCTTGTTATGTTGCTCAAGCTGGCCTCGAACTTCTAGGCTCAAGCGATCCCCTGGCATAACTGGGATTATGATTACTGGTGCACCCTACCCAGCCCACGTCTTCCAGATCTAACCTGAAAGTTGCTTGGCAAAGGGATGAGGAAGCAAAATGAATGAACTTACCTGTGCGCTGTGGCAGAACTGTGGCAGGAGGATCACTTGAGCGTAGGGGTTTGAGGTTGCTGTGAGCTATGATGATGCCACTGCATTCCAGTCTGGGCAACAGAATGAGACCATGCCTCAAAAACAAACAAACAAAAAAAGTTGAGCACACTGAAAGTCAACAACCCATCTTAGATCAATGAAAGAAGTGAGGCCACAGGGAAAACTGCTTTCTCCCAAATTGGAGAGATAGCAGAACAGCATCCTGGAACAGAAACCTTCTCAAGAATCTCAGGGCAGGAAAATCTAAACTATTACCAACCAATTGCAGGATGCTAGGTATGGACAAGTCTGAAAGTTTAAAAATTCCAGGAGGATTAATTATAGACGTACTCCCAAGTCCCATGCTTTTGTGAGTTTTACCTCCAAGAAAGTTACCAGTTCTCAAGCAAATATTGGAGAAAAATCCCCTTACACTTCTAGCAGGGAGAGAGGAAAAGAATCATTTTGAATTATGCCAGAGTATTCCATTTTCTTCTCTCTCTCTCTTTTTTTTTTTTTTTTTTTTTGCAGTTTTTGGCCAGGGCTGGGTTTGAACCTTCCACCTCCAGCATATGGGGCCAGCGCCCTACTCCTTTGAGCCACAGGCCCTGCCCTACTCCATTTTCTTTAAAAGGTGTGCCCTCAGAAGAAACTAGTTAACCAGAGCCTAAACTGCTGAGGTTTCATCAGAGCCTAGAATGACCTGGGGGAATGGAAATACCCAACTCCACCACACTCTTACCATCTTGTCCTGCATAAGAAAGGAAAAGAAATCCCTAGAAACACTTATGAAGTTCATAGTCTAGAGCCATAAGCTACTGGAACACTGAAATCTAATCATAGGGATATAGAATGCTT
The DNA here is from genome assembly GCA_963574655.1 of Perodicticus potto. Classification (NCBI taxonomy): domain Eukaryota; kingdom Metazoa; phylum Chordata; class Mammalia; order Primates; family Lorisidae; genus Perodicticus; species Perodicticus potto. Next base: position 9,364 of record CAUYRH010057803.1, read on the forward strand.
CACCCACACACACTCCCTTTTACACCACAGTACTGAAGACGTATTTACAACAATTCTTTATAGCCAGTACACCATGTTCAGCTATCAAGAGAAGGTTACAAGGCAAACTGAAAGGCCAAAAACAAACAAACAAACCCAACATAACAGTTTGAAGAGACGGAGATGGAGTAAGCATCACTGCCAAACGTGCCAAGATGTTGGAATTAATGGACTGGGAACTTAAAACAACTATGATTGCATTAGTGACTCCAGACATTTAAAAATTAAAAAATAAGAAAATAAAAAAGCTGTGATTAACATGCTGATAGCAGTAAAGGACAAAGTAGACAGCATGCAAGAACAGGCGGGCAGTGTAAGCAGCGACATGGCAAGGGCGAATGGCAGGACCACACCTACGGAGCATATTGCAAGGGTACAAGTCAAATCTATCAAATGTAGAACATAAATGTCTTAACATAATAATCAAGTAAATGAGGCAAAAGCTATGTTAATTAGTTTGATGTAAGCACATCAAATTGCATAAAAAAACGACACATCGTACCTCACATATGCATAAATGTATTCATGATCTATGTGTATATGACATAATAAAAAATAAATAAACAAAAATAACAAAAAAAAAACTACCAGAGATTAAAAACACTGTAACCAAAATAAAGAATTCCTTTGATGGGTATTACTGAAGAAAGAATCTCTGAGCTTGAGGATTTGTAAACATAAACCCTCAAAACTGAAAACCAAATAGAAGGATGACAGAGAAAAACTGAACAAAATATCCAAGAACTGTAGGACAATTCTAAAAGGTGTACAGATACAAAATGACAACAGCAGAAGGAGAAAGTGATAAAGGAACAGGAAGAAACACTGGTGACTGATGATTTCCCCAAACTAATGTCAGACACTGAACCACAGATGGAGGAAGCTCAGAGATTTAAGCACATCATTTTCAAACTGCAGAAAATCCTGAAAGATAAAAGATAAAATGTCCTGAAAGAAGACAAATGAATAATAAAACATAGAAAAGATACCAAGAAGCATATAATACATATTCTTCTCAAGTTTGCATGGACCCTTCCTAAGATGGACCACATCCTGGGCCATAATACACAATTTAACAAATTTATTAATTTATTTATTTCTTATTAATATGAGGGTACAATGATGAGGTTACATTGTATTTGTTATGTAAAGTCAAAGTTATAGTTGGTCCTTCACTGAGGGGGTGTACTGTATACCCTTACATGGTACCCATTAGGTGCAAGCTTACCAAGCCCCTTCCATACTCCCCTCTCCCCTTTCCCTCCTACTTCTCTCCCCACTTAAGTTTAATTCTTTTACTCTTATGTGGGGGTGTAGTTGTTTACTATTGGTTTCATATTAGTATTGCATACATTGGGTACTTGTTTTTCCATTCTTGTGATACTTTACTAAGAAGAATGCTCTTCAGCTCCTTCCAGGTAAATATAAAAGATATAAACTCTCCATCTTTTTACAGCTGAATAGTATTCCATAACAATTTATTAATCCATTCATGAGTTGATGGGCACTTGGGTTAATTCCACCTCTTAGCAATTGTGAATTGAGCTGCAATGTTCTTTCAGACCACAATAAAATTAAACTAGAACTCAATAACAGAAAAATAACTAGAAAATTCCAAAATACTTGGAGACTAAGCAATACATTTCTTCTTTTTTTTTTTTTTTTCTTTTTGGAGACAGTCTCACTATGTCGCCCTTGGTAGAGTGCCGTGGCATTGCAGCTCACATCAACCTCCAACTCTTGGGCTTAAGCAATTCTCTTGCCTCAGCCTCCCCAATAGCTGGGACTACAGGCTCCTGCTACAATGCCTGGCCATTTTTAAGTTGCAGTGGTCATTGTTCTTTAGCTGGCCTGGGCCAGGTTTGAATGCGCCAGCCTTGGTGGATGTGGCTGGCACCATAACCACTATGCTACAGGTGCCAAGCCAGCAACACATTTCTAAACAACACATTGATCAAAGAATAAATCTGAAGAGAAATTTTAAAACATTATTAACTGAATGAAAATGAAATTTATCAAAATGTGGCCGGTGCAGCAAAAGCATTGGTTAGAGGGAAATGAATAGCATTGAGTGCATAATGTATATTAATAAAGAAGAAAGTTCTAAAATCAATCATCTAAGCTTCTACCTTAAGAAACTACAAAAAGGGGCCAGATGCAGTGGATCGTGCCTGTAATTCTAGCACTCTGGGAGGCCGAGGCAGGTGGATTGCCTGAGCTCACAGGTTTGAGACCAGCCTGAGCCAGAGTGAGACCTCATCTCTAAAAATAGCTGGGCATTGTGGTTGGTGCCTATAGTCCCAGCTACTTGGGAGGATGAGGTAAAGGATCGCTTGAGCCCAAGATTTGAGGTTTCTGTGAGCTATGACACCACAGCACTCTACGAAAGGCAAAAAAGTGAGACTCTGTCTCAAAAAAAGAAAAAAAAACTAGAAAAAGAAGAGCAAATCTAAAGTAACCATAAGAAAAGAAATTATAAAAATTAGAGCTTAAATCAATGAAATTAAAAATAAGAAATCGAAAGAGAAAATTAATAAAACAAAAAGTGTATTCTTTGAGGAAAAGAAATCAACATAATTAATAAGTCTTTAACCAGGCTAACTAGGAAAAAAAATACATATTTATTATCTGAAATTAAATAGAGGACATCACTACAGACTCCATGAACATTAAAAGAATAACAAAGGAAAACCATGAAAAGCTCTATGCCCACAAATTTGATAACCTTGACGAAATGAACCAATTTCCTGAAAGACATGATCTGCCAAAACCTCCATAATAAGAAACAGACAATCTGAATAGGCTGATATTTATTAAAGAAATTAAATTAATAATTAATCCCCTTCCAAAACAGAAAGCATCAGGTCCTGATGAGTTCATTGATGAATTCTAACAAACATTTAAAGAAGAAATTACACCAATTCTATATAATTCTTTCAGAAGATAGAAATACTTCCTAACACAGTCTATGAGGCCAGCAATACCTTAACAGCAAACCCAGACAAAGACATTATAAGAAAAGAAAACTACAGATAACTATCTCTCATAAACATAGACGAAAATATTCTCAACAAAATACTAGCAAATTCAATCCAACAATATATAAAATGAATAGAATATACCAAAGGCAAGTGGGATTTATCCTAAATATTCAAGGCTGCTCAACATTCAAAAATCAATTAATATAATTAATCACATCAGCGGGCTAAAGAAGAAGAGTCACGATTGTATCAATAGATAAAAAGGGCATTTTATAAAATCCAACACCCATTCATGAAAAGAAACTTTAAAAAACAAAGGATAGAAGGTAACTTTGTTAACTGAATAAAGAATATCTACAAAAAAAAAAATACAGCTAACATCACACTTAATGATGAGAAAATAGAAGATTTCCCACTAAGATAAGGAATAAGGCAAGGATATCCTCTCTCTTACTCTTTTTCAACAGTGTATTGGAAATACGAGCTTATCCAATAAGACATGAAAATAAAATGAAAAATATACTGATTGGGGGACAGTGCCTGTGACTCAAGGAGTAGGGCGCTAGCTGCATTTACCAGAGGTGGTGGGTTCAAACCCAGCCCCAGTCAAAAACTGCAACAACAATAACAACAACAACAAATATATACACACACTGATTGGAAAGGAAAAACTAAAATTGCCTTTGTTTACAAGTGATACAATTGTGCATGGAAAAAAATCTGAAAGAATCAACAAAAAAATCCTAGAATTAATAAGCAATTATAGCAAAGTTGAAGGATACAATGTTAATATACAAATGTCAATCGCATTTCTACATACAAACAATGAACAAGTGGAATTCAAAATTTAAAACAACATAAAACATCCCCGCAAAGGAAATATCTAGGTACAAGTCTAACAAAGTGTGTAAAAGATAAATAAAACTCTATGAAAAAAGATCAGAAAACTAAGTGAATGGAGAAATATTCAGTGTTTATGAATAGCAAGACTTAATATTGTCAAGATGTTAGTTTTTCCCAACTTAAAGTATAGATCCAAAATCTATGTAGGTCAAAAATGGTAGTGTTGGCAATTTCTTATGACTTTAGGTTAAGCACTATGCTGGCTTTACTTTTACCTATATTTGGGTATTTACATAACTAAAGCCTTTTAAAAACTTGTCCTTAATGTATCCATCAATTCCATATGTGTTTATTGAATAGACACATAACCCAATAATCTGGGCACGGCCTTATAAAACTGAAGTCCTAAAAATGTAAAGATAGACCCTCCTGATAAAGACCATAGTACCAATACCCTCAGCAAGCATCTGGTTGCACATTGAATCAGTCAAACCCTCTCTTTTTGCATACCCATCAGAGTAGATTCTAATTTCTCTTTTTGCAGAACAAGAAGGAAGCAGTGATGCCATTTGTGGAGACCTGCTCTATTAGGTGGGGATGGAAGCAGCCTTCTTTCTTGGTAACAGATCACTGGGTGAATGTAGGGACGTGTCTGGATTGTTTCTTGGTTCTCTGAGTGATGAGGAACACTGACTTCAAATAGGAATGGAAACTTCCAATAAGAGAAGCCTTGGGCCTTAGAAAGACAGAGTTTAGGATACAAGGAGAGTTTGGGGTGTTTTTACTCCCCAGAGAATAGGTTCTGCCCCCACTCCCCACAGAAGAGGTTGCAGAGACAGTTAGGAAATAGGGAACGCATCCCTAGGTTGCCTCATTGCCTTGTGAAGACCTAAAATGGTCCATACAGGCTTCTTACTGCCACATCTCAGCCCCCATAGGAAACTGAACTCTTCAGGGAACAGAAGTGAAATTGGACAATTTGTCTAACAAGGAGCCTTGAGAATTGATTTCTTATTGGTCCAGAAATTGTAAATATTCCCTGAGTTCCTACAACATATCCCCCACCCTACCTATGCTTCGGTGAGGCATCTTCTGGCCCAAATATCTAACTTCATCACCTTTCCTGGAAGCAGAGTCAGCTTCTTTGTTGTCCATCATAAGGAAGGAAATGGAGGCAATGTCATTCATGCCTGAGTGATGGTATCAAGAAGAAAAAAACCCAGTAAGTGACTTGAGGGGGTTGAGGGATGGCTGAATTAGTGAGGGGCAAGCTCTATGATTTCAGAGACCTTGGAATATTCTATCCAGCCAAATCACCACACTCTTCTCAGCCCAGGACTCAATGGTTCTTCTTACCTATCTTAGCTGAACCTGGTCCAGTTATGATGCTACCAAGCCTTTTCCAGAGTCTACCTCTGTTGCCCGGGACAAAGTTGCAGCAATGTCATTACAGCTCACAGCAACCTCAAAACCCTAGGCTCAAGTAATCCTCCTGCCTCAGCCTGCCAACTAGCTGTGACTAGAGATGTGCACCACCAACTCTGGCTAACTTTTCTATTTTTAGTAGAGATAGGGGTCTCGATTTTCCTCAGGCTGCTCTCCAACTCCTGACCTCAAGTGATCCTCCCAACTTGGCCTCCCAGAGTGCTGGGATTACAGGTGGGAGCCACCCTGCCTGGCCCTCATTTGATTTCATTAATCTCATTGTCTTTCCATGTCTACTTATGTGAAGCAGCACTAACCCCACTGGGTTGTTGTGAGAAACAAATCAGCAAAGAACTTGTATCAGTGCCTGGCCCTGCGAGGGAATCATTATTTATTCATGTATGTATTGAACAATTATGTTCATGCTTTTTATGGTCCAGACAACATGCTGGCTACAAAAATGAACAAAGATGAATAATCTCTGATTTCAAGTGTCTTGAGGGCATGGTATGTGTATTTATAGATATTTGTTCCCAACCTGAGGCCAGACACTGGCACTGTATAAGTAGCAGTTGCTAGTGGTTGTTAATGGAGCAAGGGAGTAAGTGAATGAATAAGTCAATAAAAGTGATATGATGAGAGCTATATTTCAGAATTTCCATCTGGGGATCTCAGGGTGATTTGGAGGAGAAGAGAATGAACACAGTGAGGACTAAAGACTAGTGAATTTAGCGACCCAGATGTAATAAGAGTTGATTTTGAGTAGTTGGGGGAGGTGGTGAGTATAGGTGACTACAAGAACAGAATTGTCATTGTGTACGATCTAACAACTCATTGATAGATGGCATTTGGCAGTGGAGGTAACAAGGGAAGAAGAATAAAAATTTCAAATATAGGTGTCTAGGAGGATGGAGAGTTCATTTGTGGAAATCATGGCTTCAGAAGAAAATAGATTTTATTTTGTGTGTATTTTAAGTTTTCCATGAGAGGAAGAAAGAAAAGGTAGGGGGAAAATGTGTATTATAACCATATTATTTATGTCAGAATCAATGCAGAGAATTTTTCATGCATTTATTCCTAAAAACAATGGTGTATATGAATTATATACCATTATTATCATCATCTTTGGCAAACAAAGAGAAAAAGTGAGATTTTAGCATTTAGCGACTTGTTCAAGATCACCCAGCTCCTAAGTTGTGAGTCCTTGATTCAAAGCCAGGTGCATCTCCCTTCACAGCCCTTTCTTTAAACCTTGAGGGCATACTGCCAAATGCTGGCTGAGACTGTACCGTGATGCTGGGCAATCATCAGCCCCTTACCCAGTTCATTCTCTAAGAAATCCCAGATTTCTTATAAAAATAAAATTTCCTATAAAGATAAGATGAAGCTTAGAGAGACGAACAGTTAGTAAGTCAGAGAGCCAGGACTTGAGTCTGGTCCGTTTGAATCCAGTGACCTGCTTGCTTTGCATCATTCTGACTTCCTGCAGTTTACCTGGAAGATGATACTGAGTGTGCAAATGGAAGTGCAGATGTGCAGGTGTGAGCCTGAAGTTGTAAGTTTGGGAATCAGCTTTGAAAACCAGGAGACTTCTAGGAATAAAGCTTTTAAAAGCAGCCTTTACCATGGACTTCAGGGCATTGCCCCATAACTCCCAAAATGGGATACAAAATTATACCACCATGTGTTTTTTTCTTGAGGGGGTGATTCTACAACTTTTAGCAGATACTCCTAAGAGCCATGGGATGAAAGTAGCATAAAACACAGAGAGCACGCAGAGAGTTGGAAAGTGCAAGAGAAAAAAAAGAGAGAGCCAAAGCCAGAAGCTTGGAAACCATTCAAGAGTGTTAGATCCCAAGAAGGGAATCCATGCAGCGATGCAGGGAGCAGACTCTAACAAGGACAGTCATTGCAAGGACAGACGAGAACTGAGCCCAGCTGTGTTCAGTTGACTGACTCTTGTGCTTCCATATTCCACGCAGCCTAAGTGTGGATCCCGTGGCATCTCCCTCATAAGTCCCTAAACCCAGTTTGGTTTTATCCTTCCCTGAAATCCTGAAACACCTGTTAGCTGCATTGACTTTCTTCTCCTTACTCTACATGCAGGTTTCATATTTGTGTCTTGATGGATCTCTCTACAATTCATTCATTCATTCAGTGGGCTTATTAAATCCCTCTAGATGCCAACCCCAGTGATATATGCAGGAGATAACAAGCAACAAAATACCATCCCCGCCCTCAGGGCATTTATACTTACTTGGGGCAGATTTACAATACAAGGATAATTTTGTGTAGTGATCGATGTTATGAAGATAATAAAACACTGCTCTTATCTGTGTGATTTTGATCAAGCTTCTTAACCTTTGTGTGTTTTCTGTTTTCTCTTCTGGAAATTGGGATAACAATTGTATGTTGTAGTGTACTCTGGGGATTAACTGAGTTAAAATTTCTCAGATTCTTAAGATAGTGCCTGGCACAGAATCAACATGATGGGTGTTTGCTGTTATTCTTTTTCTTTTTATTTATCTTTTCAGAGACAAAGTCTCATTCTGTCACCAAGGCCGGAACCCAGTGGTGCAATCAGTGCAGCCTTGAACTCCTGGCCTCAAGTGATCCTCCCACCCTGGCCTCCCAAAGCACTGGGTTTACAGGTGTGAGCACTGTACTCATCCCTGCTATCATCTTTTGAGTGTAAGATCCACTTAAGAAGATGGTCAGAGAGAACCTCTCTGAAAAGGCAGCCTTTGAACTGAACCATCAGTGAACTAAAGGATCCAGCAACAAAATATCTCGATGGAAAGTATACCCCACAAAGGAAAATAGCAGGTGTGAAGGCCCTGAGAGAGGTGTATGCAAACAAGAGAGAAGACCTCTGTGGTGGGAATATGGTGAGTAGCACAGATTAGGCTGAAGATGGGGCAGGGACCAGTTCATGTAAGTCCAAAGAGCCCTTCAGATGGGGTATTTGAGCTTTACACTATAGGCTTTGGGAGGATATTGGAGAGTTTTAAATAAGAGAGTATTTTAAAAGGATAACTCTGAGAGATGGCTCAGCCTTTGGGAAGCTGACATGGCAGGATCACTTGAGGCCAGGAGAACAAGATAGTAACACCCTGTCTCTGCAAAAAATTAAAGAACTAACTGGATGTGGTGGCACATACCTATAGTCCTAGCTACTCAAGAGGCTGAGGTGGGAGGATTGCTTGTGCCCAGGAGTGAGAGGCTTCAGTGAGTTATGATAATACTTCTATACTCCAGATGGGCAACAGAGTAGACCTGTTCTCTGAGCTGAGAATAGGTGGGGGAAGTATTGGTTCTTATGGCAGAAAGAATAAAGGCAGGGAGAGAGACTAGTCTGCTGCAGGTTGCTAGTAAGAAGTAGTAGTTTCCCGGAGGTTATTTAACCACATACTGGTGATGGATGTTTGGGTTTTCTTCATCTTAAATCATAATAAATAAAGCCTCAGTGAATTTCCCAGTACATACATATGGTATAATTGTTATATCAAGTGTGTGCATAAGTCTATAATATAGACCCCTAGAAGTGATTTTTCTTTCTTTGCTTTTTTTAATCTCCATCCTGATTTACAATGGTTTGACCAAAATCTCTTTATTTCTGTGATACTCCTACCACCAATTTGAAAATTATACATTATATGCCCACCACTTTAGTGGTTACACCTGAACTTTAATCATGTATGCTTGATGTAGGAAGTCCAAAATTATTAATGTATCTATTCTTCTGCAAATAGTATAACAACCTCATGTTTTCATTTTAACCTTTGCTTATATTCTATTTCATTGTTGCTTTGTATTTTAATCTGCCTTGTTTACATACTCAGATTAATGATTCTGAGGTTTTTTTTTTTCTTTAAGAGAAAAGGTCTGCTATTATGTGCAGGTTGTTCTTGGGCTCCTGGGCTCTAGCAATCCTCCTGCTCAGCCTCCCAAATAGCTAGGACTACAGGTGCATGCCGCCAAGCCCAGCTAATATTTTATTTTATTCTTTTTATTTTTATTTTTTTAATAAGTGAACAGTTTATTAAGAATTAAACAAAGGTATAATGTGATACAGTACAAGAAAGACACTTGAGATAGGTATAATAATATTACTCACACAAAAACTTAAATTTCACCTCAAAAAAAATCACAAAAGAGAAAGCAATTTCACTGTTATAAAATAAGATATTTCATGCAAAGTATTAACTCTGCCTCCCCAAAGCCCAACCTCCCAACAAACAAAAAACTATATGGGAATACTGCTATGCTAACATATTAACCACAGTATAATCATTCATGAGAAAACAGTAATTAAGCAATGAATTAAATGAAATAACAAAGTTCAAACTATCATAAACTCATAGACTACAATGATTTTACAAGACAAGCAATTCCAGAAATCTTACAAACAATAATAAAAGAAGAAATATTTCAGTATCATTCTACTTGATCTGGATACACCTGATATTGAAATTGGAGAAAATATATTGTTATAAAGGGAAATTACAAACATGTTTCACTTATAAATGAGGATGCAATATCCTAAACAACATATTGACAAGTTGAATTAAAAAATT
>CAUYRH010057804.1:0-12010 GCA_963574655.1 Perodicticus potto
CCTCCCTTCCCCCTTCCTCCCTCCCTTCCTTCCCTCTTCCCTGTCTTCTTTCTTTCCTTCCTTCCTTTTTCCCTCCCTGCCTCCCTCCTTCCCTCCCTCTCCTTTCCTTTCTTCTCCAAGGAATGAATTCACTGGAAGTACAGAAACAAAGAATTGTGAGTCTTTCCATACAGCATGGATGACTTAAAAACGTGTTTATTTTTCATTGTTATGGGTACATAATCATTGTATAGCTTTACAGGGTACAGGAATATTTTAATACAGGCATAAAATGTGAATTAATCAAATCAGGGTAACTGGGGTATCTTTCACCTCGGGCTTGTCACATTTATGTGTGTTAGGAATATTCTTAAAGTAGACCCTAACTTATTTTTGATTATAGTCACTTTGCTGTGCTATCAAATATTGTTGATTCTATTAAACTATCTACCTATGGCTCAGCGCCTGTGGCTCAGCGGGCTAAGGCGCCAGCCACGTACACCTGAGCTGGCGGGTTCGAATCCAGCCTGGGCCCGCCAAACAACCATGGTGGCTGCAACCAAAAAATGGCCGGGCGTTGTGGCAGGCACCTGTAGTCCCAGCTACTTGGGAGGTGGAGGCAAGAGACTCACTTGAGCCCAGGAATTGGAGGTTGCTGTGAGCTGTGATGCCACAGCACTCTATCCAGGGCAACAGCTTGAGGCTCTGTCTCAAAAAAAAAAAAACTATCTACCTATATTTTTGTACCCATTAACCATCCCCACTTTATCTCCCCTCCCCACTACCCTTCCCAGCCTTCGGAAACCCTCATTCTGCTGTCTACTTCTAAATGCTGATTTTGTTGGGCGGCGCCTGTGACTCAGTGAGTAGGGCGCCAGACCCACATACTGAAAGTGGCGAGTTCAAACCCAGCCCAGCCAAACTGCAACAAAAAATAGCCGGGCGTTGTGGCGGTCGCCTGTAGTCCCAGCTACTCGGGAGGCTGAGACAAGAGAATTGCCTAAACCTGAGAGCTGAAGGTTGCTGTGAGTTGTGACGCCAGGCACTCTACCGAGGGTGACAAAGTGAAACTCTGTCTCAAAAAATAAAAACAAGCAAGTAAATAAATGCTGCTTTTGTTGGATTCCACAACCCAAAAGCAGTCTGAACGACACGCGCCACATGGCTGGGCTGCAGAGCACAGGTGTCTGTCTTTTCTCTCCTTCTGAAGAGCCCAAAGCAGTCACTGCATGTGTAACGGTATATCCCCAGGACTGGGGAATTGGCAGATGAAGCAAGCCGAGTCTTGGAATGTGCTTTGCAGCAGGGCCTGTCCTTCCGTGTCGCTGCCATTGCTGGGAAAAGATTGTGTCCTGGCTGCCCAGTGGCCTCAGGGAGAGGATGAGAAACGTAACACAGAGCCACTCCAGCCAGACCTGCCAGTGAGAAGTAAATGTTTACTGATTTGCACCACTGAGAGCCTGAGCTGTTTGTTCTGCAGGAACAGTTAAAGGACACATCGGGAGGCACTGCCAAGTCCCTCAAGCTCTCTGGCTCACGGTTCCCTCATCTGAAACCCGGGGCTAGTGCTGACCTCACTCTTGAGCTGTTGAGTCATATAGGTTGCTAACCGCACACTTGGTAATGAGCGCCCAATTAACATTAACTGTTGTTAATGCCTGACCTTCCAGCGATGTTTTCAAATCACACAAGCCACACATGGGCCCTGAAATCAACCTAGTGCGTCATCACTAGCACCTTCTTTTGACAGGATAAACTAGGAAATTATCACAGTACTTTGCGATTAGGGAGGGTAAATATTGTTCTGTGGGACTGCTGTCTCAAGGTCTGGATGTAAAACAAATTTCTTTCTGTGGGTCACAGTCAAAAAAAACATTGACAAGCCTCTGCCCACATGTGGTCAGACTGCCTCCTTCCCTGGTTCCTGGCCCTGGAGATACCAAGGACAATAATTAATATCCTCGTTTTTCAACAGATATATTTTGAGCCCCTCCTAAGTGGAGGTAGAATGACACCTGGCACAGAGTGAGGCGTTAATAAGCAGCAGCCTATTTAATGATATAATTATGGTTGTTCCCAGTGTTTTTCTGGATTTCATTCATTCATTCATTCATACATTTATCTGCTTATTTGACAAACGTTGATTGAGTACAGAGTGACAGGGAGGGATACCAGATGTGGCCCCATCTCTATCCAGAGGCAAGTTTTGGTGTTGATTAACTTATATACGCCCTAGTGGGAGGCTGGGAGCTTCAGATCTGGAACTGGATGGCCTGAGTTTGAATCCCAACACCTCTACCTACCTTTAATCAACCTCGGGCAAGTTATTTACCCTGTCTGTGCTTTGTCCATCAAGCGGGGACATTAGTAATACTTATGAGGTCGCTGGGTGTGTTAAATACGTATTCACATAGGGAGAGCCCTTAGAACGCTGTCTGGCCCACAGGACACTCACAGTGAAGGTCTGTTGGCTGTCATTACTGCTCTCCGAGTCCAAGTGTATGACTTGGAAGGGACCCAGGAGACTCTTACACCTAAGGTGGTGACACACTTCTTAAGTGCTAGTGGCCAGGAGTGCTGTGCTGAGAGGGTCCAAGACTGAACCTGGGCTCAGTCAAGAAAGCCTGAGTCATTAGATCTCTGAAAGAACCAGATGTTGCATGGTTAGGGGAGGGAGGGTACCGGTGCTGTCCCCGACCCAGTGCAAACTTCTGTTTTTACAGAGAGGGGAGGGGACATGCCTCAGGTCAGAGCTGGCAGGTCCAGGGTCCCTGCCATCTTTCCTTGTGCCTTGGGGGAACCAGAGGAGTGAGACAGCATTTTCCAGGGAGCTGTCGGGGCATCTCCCCTCAGCACCCTCTCTTCTGGGGTTCAGCAGCTTGCACCAGGACTTAATTGAGCTTGGGAACATTTGAGGCAAAGCATGGCCCTGTGGAGAGCAGAGCTTGAATGGCACTTTCTGGGATGATGAATGTGCTTATTTGGATTTGAATGAGACAGAATCAGCAGATACAGTATTGCGCTGGAAACCAAAGGGGTGGAGAACTCTTTTTTTCCCTTGAAAAAGCATGATTTTTATATTGCAATTAAACAGGCCTTCGGGCTGATTTTGCTTCTCTGCTGCTGACGTTGAAAAATGCCAGACAAAGATAGCGGCTCTGCTCTCCTTGAGAGGCTCTTCCAGGGATGGGGAAGCATCCACCACAGTCTCTGGGGGAAAGGAGGTGAGAGACACCCCAGCTCAGGGGGGCACAGGCTGCTTCCCAGCCTGTATGCATGTGGCCCCCAGGCATCTGGAGACCCAGCCCAGCTGTCCCCAAGAGGGACACACCATGAGTTACCCAATCTACCTTGGAACTCAGGAATGACCCTACTTGCTAAGGACCCCAAAGTCTCTATACCTAGGGGGCACTGTGGCCGGCACCTGTAGTCCCAGCTACTTGGGCAGCTGAGGCAAGAGAATCACTTGAGCCCAAGAGTTTGAGGTTGCTGCCAGCTACGGCGTCCCCACACTCTACTCAGGGCCACTCAGTGAGACTGTGTCTCAGAAAAAAAAAAAAAAAGAAAGGACTGTTTTTGTTTTGTCCTTAACCAAAGACCTTGACTGGTACATGCCACAATTAATCCACAGAATGGTTTAGAGGAAGCTTCAGAATCAATTTGTGTGGTCAGGGCCGCCTTGGATTAAGAATGTAATATCTGTTATCCGTCTGATCCTCCACTCCCCGAGGAGGGACAGAGCGCCTTCTGTTTTCCACTTGCTCAATAAGGACTTGCAGATTCACAAATGAAAGAGGACACCTAAGGGCTGTGAATTATGAAGAATTTTACCACCAGGGAGTCATAGCAGACCGCAGCTCAAATTCTGTTTCCTTTACTTTCTTTGGACAAATTATACCCCACCTCCCAGCCTTGGTTTCCTTGCTGGTAATGTCGAAAAAATAACATCCAGAGAATTCCTCAGAAAATACCATAAGGCACCACACTATTAGTGTTGATGGCTGGACAATGACTAGCCTCACTAAAGAGTTTTCTGGTTCTTTCAGAGGTCAGGGCGGGAAAAGGGCACTGGGACAGGGGGTGTGCAGGAGAGACCCACACTGGACAGAGGGCTCACTTGACTCCCTCAGGTGGAACTGTGGCTCTTGGCTTTAGGTGTGCTTATACCACCCAATGGTTAGTCCTAGGATTGACGTGGGATTCAGCACTTCTCAGGCTATCCCAGCCACCTGGCTCTCCTGGGCTTCTTGTGGAGAGAGGGGAGAATGGCTTCTATTAGCTAAACAGATCATAGTGGTTAAAAGAAACAGTTCTGGAGTAGTCACACTGTCCAGGTCAGAATCCCAGCAATACTTCCAACTTGCTGTGTGACTTTGATCAAGTTAACTCACCTCTCTGAGCCATAATTTCTCAATCCGTCCCTCAAAGAGTTTTTAGAAGGATTAATTATTTAACACTGGGCCTTAATAAGTGGTAGCCATTAGTATCGCATTGTTGCTCAGTTTACCTTGTCTGATGACATGCTCCCTCCACCTCCTCCTCAAGATCTCCAGCGGCACCAGAGTTAAGGAAGGTGGGTCGGAGCAGGAGTTCAGGAGAAGCCTTCTTGGGGTTCACCAGTACCTGGAGCAAACCACAGCCTAACTCTGGGCCCGAGACGGTGCCTGGTAAGAAAGTAAGGGCTCGCCAAGTGGGAGCTCTAGTTGTTATTATTTTGGGCACAGGCTTCATTCAGAAAGTGGATGAGCTTAATTACAGGCAAACTGTGAATAATGTGATTCTTTCATTCCTGCAACTATGACTTCCAGACACCTGCTCCATTCAGGAAAAAAATAGGTTTAAATTGAAAAGCGCTTCTTCTGCAGTCCTTAATTACCACCTTCTTGAAGTTTATGGTACAAAATGTCTTCTGCTGAGGAAGTGACAAGCAAAGTCTGAGGAGGGAAGGGCAGAGGCCCCTGCCGTGGGGAGGGCCTCACCACCTTTGACTGGGCTGCGATGGGGATTTTCCAGACGCAGGAGCAGAATCAGTGAGACTTAGTCACAGCTTCGACAGAATGTTCCACATCCCGCAAACTGACCTCCATGGAAAGGTCAAAATCACAAGAAAATGCTTATGTTAAAATGTTGCGTGAGAAAAATAGGTTATAAAATTTCATGGCCAGATGATCCCAGCTACTTAGAAATAGACAACATTTCTCAAAAATGTTTACATTTTAGGTGGCGCCTGTGGCTCAAAGGAGTAGAGCGCCAGCCCCATATGCCGAAGGTGGCGGGTTCAAACCCAGCCCCGGCCAAAAATTGCAAAAAAAAAAAAAAAATTTTTACATTTTACAAAATGTAAAAGCCTGGGACTTTGCTTCCATCCAATACGGAGTGTTAAGGACCAGATTGACCCCCGTACCTGAGACAAGTACAACGCCAGGCAGCGTATATGGTCAGCAGGCAGTGCCAGACAGTGGCCCCTGAGAGCGGAGACACAATGGGGCGAGGCTTCCATTGCACTAGTTAGAGAGTTTTCAGACCGGGCAGAGAGCCAACCCCAGGTGGAGCCTGGTCCCCTGAGTTGAGGAAACAGAGGTAGGTCCAGGGAGCCCAGATGCTGGAATCCGTAGGGTAGAGTATCCAAGAAGAGAGAGCTACCCGGAAAGAAAGTTCTGGTGATTTGCAGAGGGCCTCCCTCACGCCTTCAGCTGAGAAGTGATCCGTGTGTGTATGTGAGGAGTCTACCTGAGGCTGGGGGGAGAGCCACCCCAAAGGAGCAGGCGGACCAATGTCTGGAGCCCACATGAGATAAGGAATGGCTTGTGTTCCCACCAGACATACATGTAACTTTCCTTCCTTCCTTCCTTCCTTCCTTCCAACTTCTTTCCTTCCTTCCTCTGTCTGTCTGTCTGTCTCTCTCTCCCCCCCACCCCAGGCTAGAGTGCTGTGTGGCATCGGACTAGTTCACAGCAACCTCATGCTCTGGGCTCCAGTCATCTTTCTGCCTCCACCTCCGCCTCCTGAATAGCACCCTCCACAACACCTGGCTAATATTTCTATTTCTAGTAGGGATGGAATCTCATTGTTTTGCTCAGGCTGGTCTCAAACTCTTGAGCTCAAGTAATCCTCCTGCCCTGGCTCGGCGCCTGTGGCTCAACCGGCTAAGGCGCCAGCCACGTACACCTGAGCTGGCGGGTTCGAATCCAGCCTGGGCCCACCAAACAACAATGACGGCTGCAACCAGAAAATGGCCGGGCGTTGTGGCGGGTGCCTGTAGTCCCAGCTACTCGGGAGGCGGAGGCAGGAGACTCGCTTGAGCCCAGGAATTGGAGGTTGCTGTGAGCTGTGATGCCACGGCACTCTATCCACGGTGACAGCTTGAGGCTCTGTCTCAAAAAAAAAAAAAAAAATCCTCCTGCCCTAGGCTCCCAGAGTGGTGGAATTATAGGTGTGAGCCACCTTGCCTTGCTCATGCAACATTCTTAACAAGATTTTATCCAATGGAGTGGGGCATGGTGGCTCACACCTGTAATCCTGTACTCTGGGAGGCTGAGGCAGGTAGATTTCTTAAACTCAGGAATTTGAGACCAGTCTGAGCAAGAGCAAGACCCCGTCCTCTAAAACTAGCTGGGCATTGTGGTGGGCACCTGTAGTCCCAGCTATCTGGGAGGCGGACGCAAGAGGGTCACTTGAGCCCAGGAGTTTGAGGTTGCTGTGAGCTACGATGCCACAGCACTCTACTGAGGGCAACAGAGTGAGACTCTGTCTCAAAAAGAATTTTTTTGTTTTATGCAGTGGAATCCAACAGTATATTAAAAAGGATAACACATCATGACCAAGTGGAGTTTATCCCAGGAATATAAGGTTGGTTTAATATTTTAAAACCAATTACTATAATTTATCATATTAACAGATTGAAAAAGAAAAACTATAATCATCTTAATAAATGAAAAATATCTTTAATAAAATCTAGCCTCCATTCATGATAAAAATTCCTAAAAATTCCTTTCAGAGAACTAAGGATAGAAGGCATTTTTTTTTAAAACCTGAAAAAGGTATCTTCAAAAATCCTTCAGGTAATGTTACATTTAGTGGTGACAGATTGAATGCTTTCCAAGATCAGGAACAAGGCAAGATTCTTCTCCATCACTTCCATTCAACGTTATAGTGAAGGGTCTAGCCAATGCAATAAGGCAAGAAAAAGAAATTAATGCTGACAGATTAGAAAGGAAGAAGTAAAACTTCTTTATTTGCAGATGGCCTGATCACCTATGTAGAAAATCTTACAGATCCTACAAAAAAAATACTAGAGAATTTGACAAGGCACCAGACCAATATGCAGGAATCATTTGTATTTCACACACTAAAAGTACAGAAATTGTATATGCTATATACTAGAAAAAAATGATTAGAAATTCATATTTTAGAAGTAATAGCATGTGATAGCATCAAAAACATGAAATACTTAAGGATAAATTTGTCAAAAGACAGTTGAGACTCCAACATTGACAACTGTACAACATTCACTGAGTGACACGATGACTTAATAAAAAGAGAAACATACTGTGTTCATGGATCAGAGGACTCTGTATTGTGAAAATGTCAATTCTCCTCAAATTGATCCATAGATTCAATGCAATCCTGATCAAATCCAGTAGCTTTTCTGGTATGTGCGTGGAAACTGACAAGCTGATTCCAAAATTAATATGTAACATGAAGACACAGTTACCAAAACCTGTGGGATACAGCAAAAGAAGTCCCGAGAGGAAAATTTATTGCACTAGATGAAAAACAGAAAGTGAGTGCATCAGCACACTCACAAACCATCTTATGGAATTGGAAAAAGAAGAACAATCTAACCCTAAACCCAGTAGAAGAAAAGAAATAGCCAAAACTAAATCAGAGATAAATGAAATTGAAAACAAAACAATTATTTACAAAATTAACAAAACCAAATGTTGTTTTCTTGTCTTTTTTTTTTTTGAGACAGAGCCTCAAGCTGTCACCCTGGATAGAGTTCTATGGCATCAAAGCTCACAGCAACGTCCAATTCCTGGGCTCAAGCGAGTCTCCTGCCTCCACCTCCCAAGTAGCTGGGACTACAGGCGCCCGCCACAATGCCCGGCCATTTTTTGGCTGCAGCCGTCATTGTTGTTTGGCGGGCCCTGGCTGGATTCGAACCTGCCAGCTCAGGTGTACGTGGCTGGTGCCTTAGCTGCTTGAGCCACAGGCGCCAAGCTAAAAACGTTGGTTTTTCGAAAAAGCAAATAAAATAGATAAACCTTTGGCCAGACTAACTAGAAACAGAAAAGTAAAATCTCTAGTAACCTCAATCAGAAATGATAAAGGGGAAACAACAACAGATGCCACAGGGATGCAAGAGATTCTCTCTGAATACTACCAGAAACTCTGTGCCCAGAAATTTGACAATGTGAAGGAAATGGATCAATATTTGGAATCACACCCTCTCCCTACACTTAGCCCAGATGAAATAGATCTCCTGAACAGACCAATTTCAAGCACTGAGATCAAAAAAACAAAAACAAATCTCCCAACAACAACAAAAAAATGCCCTGGTCAGGATGGCTTCACACCAGAATTCTATCAAACCTTCAAAGAAGAGCTTATTCCTATATTGCAGAAATTATTCCCAAAAATTGAGGAGGAAGGAATCTTCTCCAACACGTTCTATGAAGCTAACATTATGCTGATACCAAAACCAGGAAAAGACCCAACTAAAAAGTAGAACTCTAGAACAATTTCACTAATGAATATAGATGCAAAAATTCTCAACAAAATCTTAGCCAATAGACTACAGCTTCTCATCAAAAAAGTCATACATCATGATCAAGTAGGTTTCATCCCAGGGATGCAAGGCTGGTTTAACATACGCTAGTCCATAAATGTAATTCACTGTATCAACAGAAGTAAAAACAAAGACTGTACGATCCTCTCAAAAGATAACAGAAAAAGCATTCGATAAAATCCAGCATCCTTTTTTGATTAGAACACTTAAGAACATAGGCATTGGCAGCACATTTCCTAAACTGATCGAAGCCATCTACAACAAACCCACAGATAATATTTTACTGAATGGAGTAAAACTGAAAACTTTTCCTCTTAGAACTAGAACCAGACAAGGTTGTCCTCTATTGTCACTATGATTCATCGTAGAGCTGGAAGTTCTAGCCAATATAATCAGAAGGAAATAAAGGGCAAGAGAAAGAAAAAAAGGGCATCCAAATGGGAGCAAAGGAAGCCAAACTCTCCCTCTTTGCTGACAATATGATCTTATGCTTAGAGAACCCCAAAGACCCAACCACAAGACTCCTGGAAGTCATCAAAAAATAGTAATAGTCATCAAAAAATAGGATATAAAATCAATGTCCACAAATCAGTAGCCTTTGTATACGCCAATATCAGCCAATTTGAGAAACTAATTAAGGACACAATCCCCTCCACAGTAGCTTCAAAGAAAATGAAATACCTAGGAATATACCTAATAAAAGAGCTGAAGGTCCTCTATAAAGAAAATTACAAAACCCTAAGAAAAGAAATAGCAGAAGATATTAACAAATGGAAGAACATACCATGCTCATGGCTGGGAAGAATCAACATTATTAAAATGTCTGTACTTCCCAAAGCAATCTACAGATTCAATGTCATCCCTATTAAAATACCAACATTGTATTTTCAAGACTTAGAAAAAATATTTCTTCATTTTGTATGGAACCAGATAAAACCTCATATAGCTAAGGCAATTTTTAGTAATAAAAACAAAGCTGGGGGGCGGCGCCTGTGGCTCAGTGGGTAGGGCACCCGTCCAATATGCCCAGGGTGACGGGTTCAAGCCCAGCCCGGCCAAACTGCAACAAAGAGATGGGCAGGCGCTTGTGGTTCCGGCTGCTCGGGAGGCTGAGGCAGGAGAATCACCTGAGCCCAAGGAGTTTGGAGGTTGCTGTGAGCTGTGACGCCACGGCACTCTACCGAGGGTTAATAGGTGAGAATCTGTCTAAAAAAAAAAAAAAAAAAAAAAGCTGGGGGCATAGTACAGACTTAAGGCTGAACTACAAGGCCAGAGTGATCAAAACAGCTTGGTATTGGCCCAAAACTAGAGACATAGACATCTGGAACCAAATAGAAAACCAGTAGATGAAACTAACATCTTACAGCCACTTAATCTTTGATAAACCAAACAAGAACATACACTGGGGGAAAGACTCCCTATTCAACAAACGGTGCTGGGAGAACTGGATATCCACATGTAAAAGACTGAAACTGGATCTGTGCTTTTCTCCATTTACTAAAATTGATTCAAGATGGATAAAAGACCTAAATTTAAGGCATAAAACGATAAAAATTTTCAAAGAAAGCATGGGAAAAACACTTGAAGATATCAGCCTGGGTAAAGATGTTATTGAGAAGACCTCTGTGGCAATTGCAACAACAAAAATAAACAAATGGGATTTAATTAAACTGAAAAGCTTCTGTACAGCTAAGGAGACAACAACCAAAGCGAATAGACAATCTAAACAATGGGAAAGGATATTTGCATATTTTGAATCAGACAAAAGCTTAATAATTAGGATCTATAGAGAACTCAATCAACATAAAAAGAGCCAATAATCCTTTATGTCACTAGGCAAGAGAGAAGAATAGAACCTTCTCTAAAGAAGACAGATGAATGGCTAGCAAACATATGAAAAAATGCTCATAGTCGGGCGGTGCATGGGGCTCATCAAGTGGGGCACCGGCCCCATACACCGAAGGTGGCAGGTTCAAACCTGGCCTTGGCCGAACTGCAAAACAGAAAAAAAAAAAAAAAATAGCTGGACGTTGTGGCGGGCGCCTGTAGTCCCAGCTACTGGGGAGGCTGAGGCAAGAGATTCGCCTAAGCCCAGGAGTTGGAGGTTGCTGTGAGCTGTGTGACGCCACGGCACTCTACTGAGGGCAATAAAGTGAGACTCTGTCTTTACAAAAAAAAAAAAAGAAAAAGCTCATCATCCCTAGTTATTAGAGAAATATAAATCAAAACCACCCTGAGTTATCATCTAACCCCAGTGAGAATGGCCCATATCACAAAATCTCAAAACTGCAGATGCTGGGGTGAATGTGGAGAGAAGGGAACACTTTTACACTGCTGGTGGGACTGCAAACTAATACAACCTTTTTGCAAGGAGTATGGAGAACCCTCAAAGAACTCAGGCTAGACCTCCCATTTGATCCTGCAATCCCATTACTGGGCATCTACCCAGAAGAAAAAAAGTCCTTTTACCATAAGGACACTTGCACTAGACTGTTTACAGAAGCTCAATTTACAATCGCCAAAATGTGGAAACAGCCCACCAACCAAAGAATGGATTAACAAGCTGTGGTATATGTATACCATGGAATACTATTCAGTTGCTAAAAAAGATGGAGACTTTACATCTTTTGTTTTAACATGGATGGAAATGGAACACATTATTCTTAGCAAAGCATGACAAGAATAGAGAAGCAAGAATCCTATGTACTCAATTCTGATATGAGGACAATTAATGACCTAGTACATGGTGCGGGGTGGGGGAAGGGGAGAGCAGAGAGAGAGAAGGAGGGAGGGGGTGGAGGTCAGGGTGTGTGACACACCTTTTGGGGGCAGGACACAATTATAAGAGGGACTTTACCTAACCAATGGAATAAATGCAACTTGGTTCTTTGTACCCTCAATGAATCCCCAACAACAAGAAAAAATTATATGTAAATGCAAAAGGAACTGGAATAGCCAAAACAACTTTGAAAAAGAACGGATTTGGAGGGTACATACTACTGGGTTTTCTTTTCTTTTTTTTTTTTTTTGAGACAGAGCCTCAAGCTGTCACCCTGGTTAGAGTGCCGTGGCATCACAGCTCACAGCAACCTCCAATTCCTGGGCTCAAGTGAGTCTCCTGCCTCTGCCTCCCAAGTAGCTGGGACTACAGGCGCCCACCACAACGCCCGGCCATTTTTTGGTTGCAGCCATCATTGTTGGTTGGCGGCCCGGGCTGGATTCGAACCCGCCAGCTCAGGT
>CAUYRH010057809.1:0-45153 GCA_963574655.1 Perodicticus potto
GCTGTTTCCTAAATAATAACTTCAAACTTTCTTTTGGCTCACAAGTGTAGGTGGTCTGTGGTTGGCTGTCTTCATTGTCTGCCTCCGTAGAAGATGGAGGGTTCCAGGACTTTACCCGTGAATGATGTATGCAGGAATCGACTCCTATAACTTTAAAAGCTGTAGAAGAAGACAAGATAACAGGAAAGGGGACTTCCCAAGTTGGGGTTAGGGAAGGTGAATTAGAGGGGAGAGTTTTGATTATGACTAGATCTCCAGGAGTGAAAAGTTCCTGTTTAGTTAGTATGTCCCTCCCCAAACGGGGAGCAGGACTTTCAGGCATGATTAGGGAGGCTTGAGAGAACAGCAAGTCATCCCAATTGCAGCTTAAAAATCTCCATTTTTTATAGTTGGATAGCATTCCATGGTATACACATATCATAGTTTATTAATCTGTTCATGTGTTGAAAAGCAGTTGAGTTGTTTCCACATCTTTGCAATTGTAAGTTGGGCTGCTATATAAACATTTGAGTGTATATGTCTATATGGTAAATGACTTATTTTTTCTTTGGGGTAGATACCGAGGACTGGGATTCCAAGATCAAATGGAAGGTCCATTTAAAGTTCTTTCAGGATTTTCTAATTATTTGCAGTGTGAGTTTGTATTACAACCAACAGTGCAAGAATGTTCCCTTCTCTCTTCATCCTCTATAGCATTTATTGCTTTGGGACTTTGATATGTGAGCCGTTCTCACCTGCGTTAAGTGATATCTCAAAGTGGTTTTGATTTGTATTTCTCTACTAATTAGAGACAATGCACCTTTTTTCCTGTGTTTGTTGGTCATCTCTCTTCATGAGAAAAGATTCCATTCATGTCTTTTGCCCAGTTTTTAATGGGGTTATTTTTTCTTTTTTAGTTAATTGCTTGAGTTCTTTGTAGATTCTCGTTATTAGCCCTTTTGGATTAATAGCATGCAGATATCATCTCCCATTCTGAAGGTTTTCTCTTCCTTAGATATACAGAAAATTTTTAATTTGATCAGGTTCCATTCATTTATTTGTATTGTTGCTATGATTGCCTTTGGGGTCTTCTTCAGAAATTTCTTCCCAAGACCAAGGTCACTAAGAGTCTTTCCCACCCTTTCTTCCAGAATTTTCATAGTTTTGTCTCAGGTTTAAATCTTTTATCCATGATGAGTTAATTTTCATAAGTTGTGAGAGGTGTGGGTCTAGTTTTAACCTTTTTCATGTGACTAACCAGTTGTCCTAGTACCGTTTACTAAACAGGGATTCTTTTAGCTGATAGTATGTATTGGTCTCATCTTCAGGTTTGCTATTCCATTTTGTATATCTATGTCTCTGTTTTTATGTCAGTACCATGCAAGGCCTCCATCATGAGACTGCTGGAAGTTATTGAGAACTACTACAATGTCTCAAGATTTAAAAATCAGTGTTCACATATCAGTAGTCTTTATAATTGCCAACAACAGATAAGTTGGAAATCAAGTCAAAGATATAATGCCCTTTACAATAGCATCAGAGCAAATTAAATTCTTTGGAATTTACTTAACAAAGAACATGAAGGATCTCTACCAAGAGAGCTACAGGAAGAGAAATAGCAGGGAGTGTCTGTAGCTCAGTGGGTAGGGCGCTGGCCACATACACGGAGGCTGGTGAGTTTGAACATGCCTGGATCTGCTAAACAACAATGACAACTGCAACAACAAAAAAAAAAGCTGGGCATTGTGGTGGGCACCTGTAGTCTTAGCTACTTGGGAGGCTAAGGCAAGAGAATCGCTTAAGCCCAAGAGTTTGAGGTTGCTGTGAGCTGTGATGCTAAGGCACTCTACCAAGGGTGGCAGCTTGAAACTCTCTCTCTAAAAAAAAAAAAAAGAAGAAATAGCAGAGTTTGCTTAACAGATGGAAGAACATACCACACTCATGGCTAAGAAGAAGCAACACTGTTTAAAATGTCTATAACTACCCAAAGTAATATATAGATTCAGTGCAATCCCTATTAAAATACCAATGTCATATCTTGAAGATCTTGAAAAAATAGTTCTACATTTTGTATGCAATCAGAAAAAAATCCAAATAACCACCACAATTCTACATAATAAAAACAAATTCGGAGGCATCACATGACCAGACTTTAGATTCAGTTTTTCTTCTGCTACTCACCCTTCTCTTTTTCTGTTCTTTTGTGACAATCTTCTGTGTGCTTGAATACTTCGGTGGTGGTATGTAATTATTTACTACACCATATTCAGGTTCTTGTGATCCTTATCTTCCATGTAGGATATACAAAGTGATGAGCCAACCTTTTAAGAAATAATAAAAATGTTACCATCTATTTGAACTATCAGAAAAGGAAAAGTTCTCCCACCAAAAAAACAATGAACTCTATCCTTAGGAATTGCTAACTTCAAATCCTGAATTTTCTTCCTTAAGCATGCACTATGCATTTTTGTTTCTTTCATAAGCTCTCACATTGAAATAGAACTGCTATATTCAAATGAAACTTCTTGAAAATAATACTTTATACCTTTTCCCTGTTGTATGTACCACAAGCAGAAAGCCTCAGATGCATATGTGAGTTGTGCACTTAAAGTTTATGACTTGGTTATTTTGACTTGAAAGATATTTTCCCACTAAGGGAAAAAGGAAACATTTCAATAAGGTGGTTATATCTCCAGGCCAACTCGTTAGAGCAAAATGTAACTGAAAATGAAGCTGTATTGATATTTTAGCTTGGTGATCTTAAACTATTTTCACATCAGAACTTACCTTAAGTGCTTACTCAGATAAATAGATTTCTGAACTAATGCTGCCTCTCACCTACCCCAATCAACATAGTATATCTAGAGAATGGTTTTGTATAAACTTATTTGTAAAAGGAACTTCCAAAGGAATTTAAAATCAATATTTTAATTTGAAATATAGTGTACATACTAAAGAGGGCATACAATTATGTGCAGAGTTAAAAGGAGGCTCAAATGAGCTCTTTTGCACTTACCACTTAGCTTAAGAATGTTATTGTTTAAAAAACTTCCCAACTTTTTCTTTTCTTTTCCACTTTATAAGGTAACACAGCCTGAATTTTGTCACAATCTTTCCTTGGCTTTACATGATAGCATTTTCAAACACACATGTATCCACTTTGGAGAATGAGTAGATATCTGTATTGTCTGTTTTGAAAGTTATATAAATGGAAACATACTTTAGGAGTTTTCTATGACTTGATTCTTTCAGAAAACATTGTATTTTGAGATGGATGTAATTTATGAGTGGAATTTTTTCAAGTTAAGTAATATAATGTGTTCTCACTGTATGAAAACATATGATATTAATTCATTTTGTTTTTAACAGCTATTTGGGTACATAGCATTTGTATCCAGAAGTCACTGCTATTCTCTAAACCAATGGCTCTCAAACTTCCTAATGCCATGACCCTTTAATTCAGTTCCTCATGTTGTGGTGACCCCCAACCATAAAATTATTTTCATTGCCACTTCATAACTGTAATTTTGCTACTGTTATGAATCATAATATAAACATCTTATATGCAGGATGTATTTAGGCGACCCCTGTGAAAGGGTCGTTCAACCCCCAAAGGGATGGTGACCCACAGGTTGAGAACCACTGCTCTAAACTCTTTTTTGTCAAACCTTATAATTATTCTGTGGATTTTTCATATAGACACTTTTATCAACAATTAATGGCTATTTGATTTCTATTTTTTGATAATCTCCCATTTAATTTTTTTCCTCGTATTAATAATGCACTGATTAGGAGCTAGTTTTTACCCAGGTTTTCTAGAAACTTAGCCTAAAGCAATAAGTTTATGCTAATGTTTTATTGAAAGGAGATACGACCCTAAAACATTAGGAAAAAAAAAGAGATGAGGCAGATAAAGAGAGAAGGTAATAAAAATAGAGTGTGCTACTTAGCTTTTACAAAAAAAAAAAAAATGCAAAGAGAAAACAGACATCTGAGACTTGTAGGAAGATTCTGGAGACACTGCAGGCAACTGCTATGTGTTAGGAAGGAACGGAGCAATATTTATTTTCAATTTCCCTGTCTTGTTTTGTCTGTCATGTTGTCCTATAAAGATTAACTTTTCTAAATTTTATTTTACATTAACAAATAATAATTCTATATAGTTACAGAATTGTAGTTTGATGTTTTGATGTGTGTTTATATTGTGGAATGATTAAATCAAACTAATTAATATATCTATCATTCTTAAGTTTTATTCCTTAATTTTAGAACATTACAAGGGTACATGCATTTTGGTTAAATAATTTGCATTTGTGCATTTTAAGTCAAGGTTGTAAGTGTGCCTTCCACCTACAATACGTGTATTGCATCCTGAACCCCCCATGAGTTTTCCCTATTCTTCCTCCCTCCTCACCCTTACGATATTTCCAATGATTTTTACTTCCATATACCTATGCATGTATTAATCAACTAGCTCCAATTTAATACTGAGTACTTGCAGTACTTGCAATGCTTGTTTTTCCATTCAAGTGATACTTGGATTAAAACAATGGTCTCTAGTTCCATTCAAGTTGTTACAAAAGATACTAGATCAGTCTTGCTTAT
Source organism: Perodicticus potto (assembly GCA_963574655.1). Classification (NCBI taxonomy): domain Eukaryota; kingdom Metazoa; phylum Chordata; class Mammalia; order Primates; family Lorisidae; genus Perodicticus; species Perodicticus potto. Next base: position 4,585 of record CAUYRH010057809.1, read on the forward strand.
GGTTCAGTAGTACACTTTGGTATATTGCATACCACATTTTATTAATCCACTCATATATATATATATATTTTTTTTTTTTTTTTGAGACAGAGCCTCAAGCTGTCACCCTGGATAGAGTGCCGTGGCATCACAGCTTACAGCAACCTCCAATTCCTGGGCTCAAGCGAGTCTCTTGCCTCCACCTCCCAAGTAGCTGGGACTACAGGCACCCGCCACAACGCCCCGCCATTTTTTGGTTGCAGCCATCATTGTTGTTTGGCGGGCCCGGGCTGGAGTCAAACCCGCCAGCTCAGGTATACGTGGCTGGAGCCTTAGCCCATTGAGCCACAGGCGCTGAGCCTAATCCACTCATATATTAATGGGCACCTGGGTTGTGTCCACATCTTTGTAATTGTAAATTATGTTGCTAGAAACATTTGAGTTCAAGTGTCTTCTTGATAAAAATCTTTTTATCTTTGGGTAAATGCCCAGGAGTGGGTTTGCTGGATCAAAAGGTAGGTCTACTTTCAGTTCTTTCCAATATTGCCATACACCTTTGCACGGAGATTGTACTATTTTTCAGTCTCACCAACAGTGAACGAGTGTCCTTCTCCATATCCACACCAGTGAGTGCTGCTTTGGGCCTTTTTGATATGACCATTATCACTGGAGTTACGTGATAGCTCATTGTGGTTTTGATTTGCATTTCCCTGATGATTAGAGATGTTGAACTTTTTCACTTGTTTTTAGCTATCTTCATTTGGAAAGTTTCTGTTAATGTCTCTTGCTCACATTTTGATGGAGTTGTTTGATATTTTTTTCTTGCTGATTTGAGTGAGTTCTTTGTAGATACTAATTATTAGTTCTTCGTTGGATATATAGCATGCAAATATTTTTTACCTTTCTGTAGGTTGTCTTTTTACTTCATTGGTTGTGTCCTTCTTGGCTATGCAGGAACTTTATTTGATCAGGTCCCATTTGATTATTTTTGTTGTTGCTGCGATTGCCATTGGGGTCTTCTTCATAAACTACTCACTACACCAATATCTATCAAAGCTTTTCCAACTTTTTCTTCTTGAATTCTTACAGTTTCGTGCCTTTAATTGGGTCTTTTATTCATCATGAGTTGATTTTTCTGAGTGGAGAGATGTGTGGACCCTAGTTCAGTCTTTCACATGTGGCTATCCAGGTTTACTGGCACCATTTATTGAATAGGGATTCTTTTCCCCATTGTGTGTTTTTCTCTTCTTTATCAAAGTTCAGATGAGAATATGAGCATGGTTTTATCTTTAGGTTCTCAGTTCTGATTCTTAAGTCTATATCTCTGTTTTTTGCCATTGTTTGCTATTTTGGTTACTGTGGCCTTCGCCACAATGTCTCCCATGCTTATCATGGGCTAGTCCAGGTCTTTTCTGGTCCCATAAAAAGTGTAGAACTGTTTTTTCTAGATGTGTGAAAAATGATGTTAGAATTTGAGTGGGTATTTTGCATGGAGTCTGTAAATCATTTTGGGTAGTATAGACATTTTCACAATGTTGCCTCCTAAACTGTTGAGTCATGTTACCAGACATCTCCAGGAAGCCTTGGTGGAAGTGATATTCTCTTTCCTACACTCAATTATTTGTATGACTCTAATGAGAGCAAGAGAAGAAAGAACTCCCGAGCGTCTTTCAGCTAGTTTCATCCTAGGCATGAAAGTTCCTATGCCTCTTGTCACAGCAGGCGCCACGGAAGTCTAATCTTGGGAAAGGAAGCTGCAACCAAGAGCGTTAAGAGACAAGATGATGGTGATCCACTGAGCAAGTGGAGAAGATGGGAAAGTACGGGAGGAGGTGAGTTGGATAGAAGATGAGACTGAGTGATTCCTGTACAAATTACATTGAATATGTATCCCTACTACAATATTGAAGTAGGAATCTTGGCGATTTTGACTGTCTTTTTAGGTTTTTTTCTTTTTTTCCTAATCTTTGGGAGAGTGTGAATCCTTGCTCTAAGTGTTGTTTCTTTATATGCTTGTTTGTGACTTTATTAAGGTTGCAGGAATTTCTATCTATTTTTATTCGTTACAGTTTTTAAAAGTGCAAATGCATATTGCATCATATCACATTTATTCTAAAATCTATTTAGGTAATTATATAGTTTATATTAAAATGTGATATATTTATCATTTTCCGTAGATTGATTAATATTATTTGCTGTTTTGTTTAGAAATTGGCAGTCTAAATTCTTTCTGTTTTGTTTTGAAACAGAATATCATTTGCCACTCTCAGTAGAGTGCAATGGCATCATAGCTCACAGCAACCTCAAATTCTTGGGCACAAGTGATCATCTTGCCTCAGCCTCCTGAGTAACTGGGACTACAGTTACCCACTATAATGCACAGCTAACATTTTTATTATTAGTAGAGATGAAGTCTCTCTCTTATTCAGGCTGGTCTGGATCTCCTGAACCTCCTGAGCTCAAGCAATCCTCCCACATTGTCTTCTCAGAGTGCTAGGATTATATGTGTGAGCCACTCAAATTCATTTCTATTTCTTTCATAGTTTGCCAGTATTGATACCATTGGCTTTACTGATCGAATCCTCATCTTCACCCTTCAGGTACCTAAGCCCTCAATTTTCTGCCATTATTGAGCTTAGCGAACTTCACTGATCCTCTCAGGTAGCTCAAACTTGGCTATTTCCTTAAAGGAGAAAGATGATGCCTTAAGGTTGCAAGTGTAAGGATAAAATAGTAGTTAAAGATTTCGCCTATGGCAGAATTCTTAGGTTGGAAAATGCATATCATTAGAAGTTGCAAACATGAAGGGTGGAATTACCTTTTTCATTTTTCGTATTACTTTGTCCTTAAATTGTGTCACTGTATGTCATTCCTATGCCGTAGTCTGCTAAGTGTAAGACAGCATATGTATTGGAGTTGGTAAAGTGAGCTAGGAAACTGTGTTGAGTGCTAGAATAAAGAAAACTAAATCTGAGAGAGAAAGAGCTCTCTGTTGATCCCAAGCAGTAGGAGCAAACTCCCTTTTCTGGCCATTTCCACACAAAGAACAGGCAAACAGAGGCAGTAGTGGTTTGGTGACACTATTCTCTCACATCTACAGAATCTTTTTTCTTTTCCTTATTGCAAGTGTGAGTGAGCATGTGTGCACATTGATGACATAAACTAATAACTTTTCATCAGAATTATATTTCCCAAAGGATATGGAAAAAATGCTATTGGTATATCTTAGCATCAAGAATTGAACTCATTGACAGCAGGTGTTACACACGTCAGCCTTCAGTTTAACTGTGATCAAGTAAAGAAACATGTCAAGACATGCATTGCTCTCATAATTTGTCTTTTTCTACAGAAGAAGAAAATAGTCAAAAAAATGTAATGTGGAAATGTTAATGCATAAAAACCAACAGTGAATAAAGAATTCATCTGGTAAATACTGTAGTTGAATGATAATGAAACAGGAAAAAGGAGCAATATTAAGATTGGATTTGTCAGATTACATTAATATTAACATAGTGCTATTAGAAATCATTTTATAGTTTATATTCACAAGTTTTACAAGCATTCCTCCTATTTGATATAGTAAATCTATTAAAATTCAATGAAATAGATTTGCTTTATGGCAATTTTATTTTTGTGTTCTATATTTTGCATTTAAATAAAAGATTTTGTATAATTTATATTGTACTGACATCTGGTGGACCTTGGCCTTGGTATTACTGCGAAAGAGCACTGATTGAAAATACCTGTCTAGGTCAATTGAACAGATCTATGGCACCCTTTGAGACATACATGGAATCAAACAAGGGTGACTAGATTATTTTAAGTTTTATCAATACCCCCTAACTTCATTTCAAGGGAAACAGCTCTTGAACTAAAAAAATAAAGCTACTTTAATTCTTCACACTTTTTTAATAGTCACCTCTATGTGAAGGCGGGAAGATATTTTACGTGGGAGATTCTTACACGGGAAGCTGCTACTTCTTCCTTTACAAATCCTTGGAACTTTTCCTAATGAGGTCTCTTCTGCTCTGGAACTACTTAGAAACTAAGTATATACATTTTATATAGTTAGGACCTCTTGCCAAATTACTTGAAAGCAATACAAATCTACAGGAATAAAAAAAATTATAAATTTAAAATTATTGGATTGTGCTTGCTCCAGTGTGATGTTTTCCACTTGACTAAATTTAGTTAGCCAAAAGCTACAGGAGAAAATGAATTTCCCAAAAACAAATATTTTCACCCAGGATTTTTTTTTTCCAACCACTGGGACCTACCTCACAGATCCATTAGAACTAGAGAAAGTGTAAGCCAGTGAAATGCATTCCCAAAGCATTCCTAGTTAAGAAAACGTTCATTCTTTTATGTGATTTAACCTACAGGTATTTCTTCTGCTGTTTACCAGTAATAGAGAAAGAAAAGAGCGTAATAATTACATAGTAATACACTTGATCTTAACTAAAAATATCAAGACCCAATATTATTTACATTGTAATAAAGAATAAAATTACTCTGGTACATGTTTTTACAATATAAGTATTCCATTATAATTGAATTACTAGTCTAAGATATTGCTGTCAAAATCATGCATGAGAAACCTGTGTATTTATTCTGACTATTTCACTAGACCCATCGATTCTGCTTATGTAGAAGAAAGCTAATGCCTCCATTGTACACTGTGCTTCTAACCTATAGGCACTTAGAACAAGAGTATAATTGTAATGAATTCACTTTCAGAAAATCCAAAATTAGTGAATCCAGATTTTTTTAGTAAGATGTATAGTACAAAAAAAATAACAAGCTAATACATATCACACTGGAGCACAGTATTATTTCATCTTAGGTGTTCCAAATAATTTTGAAAGCTAAGCTGTTATTTTGGGGTACTTGTGTAGCTGATTTTTCAATCAGAAAAGGTAAATTCACAATCATGAGAAAAATCAGTACTTCCATGTTCAAAGTAGATTTATAGGGAAAATACTCACTTCAAGGGAGTGAACTTATTTAAGTAGAGTTTTAGCCAATGTTAGCACCTACTGTTTGCAAGCTTAAGAATTTACATACATCCATAGTACAGTATACTTAAACATGACCTATATGAATATCAATATAGTATGATGGTTCACTCATGAACTCTGGATTTAAAAATTGCTTCGTTACATTCATTATGGAAAATGCCACTGAGGTCTAAATAACTAGGTTTGAGAATTGTGACCATGATGGGGAAATTTCCCCTTTCCCCCAAAAGTTTGCTAAAAGATCAATCCACAATTAAAGTAGATTAATAAGAGAAAGAGGTTTATTTACTGTGCACATGTGGAGACTTACAGAGTGATTTTCCTGTATCCCAGTGGGGTCCAGAAGTTTATATGCCCTCATTTTAAAGGGGACGGGGCATAAGAGAAATATAGGTAATTCTGTTGAGAGACAATACATGGTTGCTGGAAAGGATAAATGGATGGGGGCAAAGATTGATATGAAAATAATTCTCTTTGAAAATTAAAATAACCCAAGAGACAGATATTATGTTTAAAATTATTTCAGCCAGGCCTTGTTGCCTTCTTTATCTTCTTTCTGGTATTATATTTAAGGTAACAGGAAAGGGAAGTTGATTATTACTTTGACAGGTCAAATCTGGTTTTATGCTGATAGTGGGAAAGCCTCTTCCAATGCCTATTGATCTCTAAAGACCTTTAATTCAAAATATTCTTTATTCCAAGGAGCCATGTTTGGGGGTGAAACAAACATGGGCTTCTTGAGCTCCTTCAGAATATAAGTTAAATGTATTAATCAAGTATTCAAATTTCGTTCAATCATATATTTTGTAGATATAACGTTGTATATTAGTATAAGATATACAATCCCTACATTTTTCTTTTACCTCATAGAATCAGTTTAAAACTACAATAATTATTTGTCTTTACTAACTAGTCATATCTTTGCCTTATTGTTTTCCATTCCAATGCTTCTAGATATAATTGTGACAATTCTGTTTATGAAAAATATCTATTATTATGCTGCTTCTTTGCCTTTCATGCTCAAATATTGAGATATTCTGTGCAATATCAGTCTTAGGACAAAGAAATTTAGTATTTTTCAAAAGCCAACTGAGGGCACTGAACATAAGTTAGTGGGAGATAAAGGATTTTTAGGCATAATTGTTTAGCTCTTGTTACGTGTGTGTGTGGGGAGAGAGAGAGAGAGAAAGTGAGAGAATAATGTTATGGGACTTTTCCTGCCTGGCCTTTGGTCTCAAAGAACAGAAGAATGAACTCATGGGCCACCATGAGTAAGAAGCAGGACAGATTTTATAACTGATAAGAGTAAAGACAAAGCAAAGCTTTCAGCACAGTGCAGGTATCCAAATGGTGCTCTCTGTCTAGGGCTTCATACGCAGCTTCTCTTTCCCTGCAGGCAGTGTGGTTTCTGGAATGTATATCTAAAACATGTCACAACTGCTGGTGCCAGAGGCCTGTGCACAGAATTAATTTTTAAACTGCCATTGTGTAGCAACATGGTCTTGTTTAGTGCATTCCACTCCTCCCCAGGAGCCGCAGCTTAGATGCAACGTTGATCAAACTGGTTTATGAGCCTGCTTGGGCCCGGGAAATGGGTCTGCGCTCAGCTCTATGTGCAAGGGATCTGCCATCAGCGATCTATATAATTGTATAGCTATATTTTGTGGTCATTATGAATTAAGGCACCAGTTTATGTTCACATATGTGAAGAAGAAAAAGTATCAAGTATCCCTTCACTAAGATTTTCCTCAGGGGAAATGCAATAGAGCACTATGCAATGTCTCTTTGAATGGCCATGTTTATTACTAGTGTAGTAAGTACTTACACTAAAGATCAAAGCATCTATTTTAACTAGTGTCAGTGACTCAATCTTTACAAACTGTACAAACTTATGTAACTTAGGCAAAAAGTTTTTACTGTGACTGTCTTATGTATTATAAAATAAATTTTTTTCAAAGTTCATAGGACAGTAAGCCCTGATACCAGAGTTTCAGGTTCTTGGTCTTGGTGATTTGAAGAATAAATCCACAGACCACAGATCAGTGATAAGGCAGAAGTTATTTACAGAAAAGAATACAATAACACTAAAGCTGCCAGTAGGGAGAGAGAAACTCTCTCTGTTTCTCTCCCCGTCTCTCTCAGACTCTCTGTTTCCGTCCCCGCTCTTTGTCTAGGGGTATATATAAGCCCATGTTTTTTTTCTATATGAGGCCAGGAAATGAATGGACACAGTTTCTTTCCCCGGGCCAACGTGAATGAATGTATTAATGAATGGACACAGTACATTCATGGAATTGAGGCCTAGGAAATTTACATGAAATTGACCTAGGCATAGGAAATGGGGGTTACCTATTCAGTCATAAGTGCAAGGGGAAGGAGACACCAAGGTGCCGCTGTCTCCCCAACAGTTGTCCAGCCCCTTTGGCTATTGGAGCCTCTGGTGGGGATGGGGGTGTGAGCCCACCCCTTGCCTATCCTCCAGCCTGCTGGTTCTCCAGCCAGCTGCCCCAGCACCAACACCACCAAGGTGGAGCAGCTCGGCTGAGCTGGCTGGGGCCCACCTGTCCTGTATCAAGCCCCATTTTACAATTGAATAGTTTGAAACCACAAAGTGAGTTGTCTCAAAACGTACAGAGAGAAGTAGAACAAATTCCAGAAGGTGGTTGAAATGCCACTTTTTTACCATGACCCCCTTCATATCATTAATTGATTCTTAAACATTTCCTATCCTAGATCAAGTGTCACCATCATTACAGAAAGATTAACAAAGGAATGGGCTTTGGTGCCCCAATGAACAAGCACTTTAACGAAAGAAACAAGCAAGTGGCAATTATTATAAATGGCTTCTGGTTCCACTATGAATTCAAGGAGCCTTATATTTCTTTACTTTAAAGTAAGGATGAAGAGATGAGATACATATCCCACTTTTATAGGCAGAGTAGATTAAAACAGGGTACCAGTAGGAGAGTAGTGATTTGAAAGCTAAAAATATAATCACTAACTTTTGACCACATTCTGATCACATAAATTAACTGTGTGAAAACTGAAAATATGAGAAATATAATAGTTATCAGATAATCACTGGTATTTTTCCTAGTTGTTCACTGTGTTGCGAGACATAATAGACTCTCTAGAAGAAAACTAAGTTTCCTCAATATAGTGTTTTGACCACCATCGCTAGACTGTGACGTTCCCATACCATCATGCAGTTCACTATCCAGGTTACTACCCAGCCAGTGAATCAAACTCATGACTAAACTAGGTGAGGTAGGTGGAAAGTTATATTGTTTGATGTAAAATATCCAGTTTTGATTTACTAACATTTATCCCCTCTATCTTTTAGCCAGAGCCTGATTTCTTCTAAAGCAAAAGCACAAAATGATGACTATCTTGTATTCCTCTTTGTAGCCTGCACAATTATAAAATCGAGGCTGTATTGTGAACTTTGTATGCTCTTATATGAACACTTTTGTGTTAGTCTGATCTGGATTTATTTCCAATTATCCAAAATCCTCTGTAACAAAGATATCTGCTTATGGTATTGAGATGAAAGAATGAAGTGTGAAAACTCAAGGCTCTAATCTTGCTGTTATGTTTGCATGAATATTTAATCTCTGAGACTGGACATTGAAATAAATATCTGTGATGAACTGACTGAAAGCCAAGGTCAGATATTCAAATCAAGTTACATTTATTTTTTAGATAAAGCAAATAAAAGATGTTTTCTACCATAGGAAAGATAAAATTCCATTTCTTCTAAATATTCAAGTCCAAGGCAAGGCATTGTCTAATTGGCAGGAGTAGGAAATAATATTGAAAATGAGCCTGAATCCAATCATAAGCCCATTTATCACACCTTGGATAATTTAAATAACTTTTCTGAAACTTGATTTTCTGCTCTGTAAAATAGAAGTGAAAATATGTTTTTACTTACTTTAATTAGATTAGTTACTATTGCTGCATAACAGGTTGTCGCAAACTTAGTGGCTTAAAGCAACACGCCTTTATTATCTTATAGTTTCTATGGGTCAGGGATCCAGGCACCTCTAAACAGGTCCTCTGCTTCAGGGCCCCCATAGGTAATCGAGGCATTGCTGAGGTCTGGGATCGCATTAGAAGATTTAACCAACTTTGCCTGGTTGCTGATAGGGTTCAGCTCCTTGTGAGTTCTTGGACAGGGGGTCCTCAGAATCTTGTCACTTGTCAACTGGAACCTGTCCTTGGTTTCTTGCCAGATGGGCCTCTCCATATGGCAGCTTGCTTCAACAAAGCCAGCAAGGGAGAGACTCTGTTAGCAAGACAGAAGTTACAGTCCCTTGTAGCCTAATCATGGCAGTCACATCCCCTCACCTTTGTTAGAACGTATTAATTAGAAGCAATTTGCTAGGTAAGCAACATGAGAGGCTGGGATCTTTGGGCATGATTTATAGAGTTTGTCCCCCATAGGAATCACATCAATTAAGCTGTGTTATAACTGAACATATAAAGATTATTTGATAAGTTTTGAAGATCTCAAAATGTAAATTCTTAAGTTGTATTTCTAAGAAGTCAAGCTCTTTTTACTGAAGCAATGATGGAAACATTCTCTCTATATACTTCTCAGCTACTAATCACATATGTGGCTACCAAGTACTTGTAATGTACCTAGTATCTTTTCTTATTATTTAATTTTAATCTATTTAAATTTAAATAGCCAGATACGGCTAATGGCTACTATATGGTATGGTACAGATATAAAGTCTATAGATTACTGTGGAGAGAGGTAGACACTCACAAAAAAGAGATTATTTAGGATGGACTCAGAGGAAAATGAGTCATGGAAAGACTGTACGTAATACTTAGTATAGGGATGAAAAATGGGTTGTTTCAAATAACTTGAAAATTAATTCATGATAAATTAGAAAGAACTAATACATGTATCAACTACTCTGCAGCCTTAATATTCTATAGCTATGCTTTTATAAATAGATTATAAACACATACATTACATACATTTATTTTTATGTAACAAACAGGATTTTACAACCCTATCCAGTCAAATATAAATTAACTAAAACATGAGGTGCTTAATCTGTTTCCACAGCTAAGTAAACTGGCATAGTAAAATAAAGAAAATGTTATTAATTATTAGGTAAATTTAAGAAATGAAAACAAGGCCCCAAAAATCTGCCTTGTGGATTGATCTATGTTTATCAAATAAGTCTAATAAATATGAAGCTGTCTTTTTGCTTTGTACTATATTTTAAAATTCCTAGAAATTATATGTTGCTTGAAGAGAGCAATTGTTTTGATTTGCATATATATGTTTAATTTGTGTGGTGGATTCAGTAGCAAAGCAAGTGAGGTATAAATTCACTTTGCTAATATAGTAACTGTGAAAGGTGACCGAATCATTCTGCTTAGAACTATTAATGATTAAAAATGTTAAACTTAATGTTGTATCAATGTAATATTTAAATTGAACTCTTCATAAAATTTAATCTTGGCATCATGTGGATTGGCAAGTTCAGAATCAAAGGGGTCACTTGGAATTTAAGTGAATCTTCCTTTGACAGGCTGCACAATGGTTTTTCAGAATACATTGAATTTTTCCTTTAATCTCCACATCGACACATTTTGTACTGAAAATTGAACTTGCATCACCAAGTTATGTTGAAATAAGCACCGTTTAGTTCTACATGTTATAATAAATATAAAACAAGCTTGGGAAGGAGACAAGGACACAAAGTCTTACTCTGGGATTTTTCTGTAGCTGAATTGAATCACTGCCCTGGTCTCTGAGTACAGTTCCTACCACAGAACTCAGCTACTTGCCCTTCAAAGGCGATTTCATATTAGAATTTTACTGTCTAGATATCATAATCATAAAAATACAAGTTGATAACAGCAAATGTACATTGCTGAAATAAATTGATAAATACACTTTTTGCTTATAAGAGATTGAAAGATTTCAAAGTTAAGATTGCCATCTGTTCCTGAAAACCCTGTCAACCAAGTTCCCACAAAAATAACAGTAATAAGTGGTGCCAGATACAATTTTGATTGGCTTACTTACATCTATCCTATAAAACTAGGTTCAGAAATATCCTAAAAGCTCTGGTAGAAGTATTTCCAGCTCTTGTACAGAAGACAAAGGATATGAAAGTAATAGTCTTCTGATATATTACAGATAGGCAATATGTGTTTGTTAAAAAAATCAATTTATTTCATTAAGGGTTCAACCTCTGCTCCTCTATTGGAATGATCTTTAATAGTACTTAATGTTATGAAGTAGCTGCACACTTCACTAAGATTTGATTACCTCCATACAATGGAGACTAAAACGAATTAGAAAGCAGGGTCCCTGACTTATTGTTATTTGTTATATTATTGGTTAACCAAGACGCTCGTTTATTAAAAAAATACTAAATTCCTTACGTTCCCTTCACCCTCACAAAATATTCTTGATTTCCCATCTTACTCAAGGGGCAGTGTGGAAGGCACACTCTCAGAACGTCCTCAGCTGTATTCTCACATCTAACACCTGTCAACCTCTGTAAGCATAAAAGAACTGACATGTCAGGTAGGTTACAAACACCTTAATAATTAACAAATGGAGAAGAAAATCAAGATACAGAATAGAATAAAAATTTCAAGGCCCAGGAATTCAGATTGCAACTCTCCTATCATTTAACCAGTAAGGAGATCGAATTTTAAAGAGAGTAAATATATTGCTCTATATCTCCTACTTGAGTCAATGGCAGCCCTAACCTAGACACATAACCCCCGTCACCCAGTCCAATATTTATTTTAATTTATATAGAGTGCCTCAATGATAAGAAGTGAATATTTATCCAGGTCTAGAAAAATATGATTGACATCCCATGCCAAAGTTAATGAGAAATTGACCTCTTTATTAAAAGTGCTCATTTTATTACAATTTTGATTAATATTTTGTAAAATTATGTTTCCTGTGCTGTCTCATCACAGTTCATTTTATCTTTCTGCTCAATTCTGCTTTCCTATTTACAGATATTCCTGAAAGTGCTCTAAATAAAACTTCCTCATGCAAATCGTCAAGTCTTAGATTTAACTATCTGCAGAACCTGGTCACCAGGTTCTTGCCATTTATCAAAAATGGCTTCACTTAAACTGAACCAACTATACTCTGACTTAGATGCTGGTCAAATTTTGTGCTAGAAGAGTTCCATGGGGCAGCACGCTGAAATGTAAGGTATACTGAGGTACACATATCACCAATAAATGTAAATGAAATGTAATATATGCTGAGATACACATATCACCAATGGCTGGAGAACATGAAAAGCAAGGACAATTTGGAGAGATATACATATTACCAATGGCTAAGCGACATGAAAACCAAGGAAAATTTGGAGGACTGCTTATGTTTGCATAATCAGGCCGTGCAAGTAGTAGTAGTAAGGAAGGGGGGGTATAATAAGATGAATCTGATGTAGTCATAGTACACTTAGGTGAAATAGCAAAACAATTTTGATTTTATTTTACAAGTTATGAGAAGTAATAAATGTGTTTAAATTCTATTTCAATGTTCTATTTTAAAGTTTATGTAAACTATTCCATACCCATACCAATACAGAGGGGTAGATTTAGGCAAGATGGCAGTTAGAAATGGTTTGGAGATTACTAAAGAAATTCCACAACAAATAAGTAAGTGAGGTGAAGGATGTGTTAATCAGTTCAATGTAAGCATTTCACATTGTATATCAAATCAGTACACTGAAGCCCATAAATGCATCAATGTACATAGTTATTTAATAAAAACAAAACCAAAAATAATTGTGTATTGTGATTTAAACCACTGGAAAAAAAATAGCTTGAAAATTCTACCCAGGACTTCGAAGAGAAAATTTCCTCACCAACCTGTGAGGGGAGCACCTTAATTACTCCTCTGCCTATATCTTGACTTGTAAAGTCATTTTTAAAAATAATTTCTTTCTTACTTTGAAAGGGAAATTCTTCTTTGGTGACTGACACTAAAGTTTTCTCCTCAAATTCTTTCAGCTGTTGGACAGTACTCATCAATCAACTCCATCATATATCTCACTTTTAAGCCATGCTTCCAAAGACATTCTACGAAGGCTGAGTTAGCTCCTTGGTCCTTGGTCTCACCTGTGACATAGTAGATGTGTTTCTGGTTTGCCTTCATTCTGGTGCAGTAGTCCGTGAGAGAAACCATCTCACACCAGAAGCAGAAGTACAGTATTGCAATAGCTCTGAAAGCTTCTGATTTTGACAGTTTTCATGTATTCCAAGCTTTGTGTTTTTAGAGAATTTCTCATGAAACTTTTTGTAGTTCTACTTCTCTTCCTCCAGTTCAGTGAAGAGCTATAAGGATTTTTGACCATTGTGGTGGGCACCTGTAGTCTCAGCTACTTGGAAGACTGAGCCAAGGGAATTGCTTAAGCCCCAGAATTAGAGGTTGCTGTGAGCTGTGACACCACGGCACTCTACCAAGGGTGACATAGTGAAGCTCTGTCTCAAAAAAAATAAATAAAATAAAATAAAATAAAAAAGAATTTTTGATCAAATTCTTCCTTATAACTTTCAAAATTTTGCTTTGCTGCAACATGTCATGTGAAATATTTAGAGGGTGATCCTCAGAGTCCAGCACTCCTCTAATGCAATTCAAATATTCAGGCATTAGCTCCTCACAGTTATCCATGATAAAAACTTGGCGTACCTAATAATTAATGTTGTTCTTTTTCTTTCTGTTTTCAAATAGGTCAAAAGGAGCACATTTTGGGATGCGAAGAAGAGCTCTGAATTCCAACTGTCCTTCAACTGAAAAGTGCTTCACCGCCAAGCGATCTTCCCAGTCATTTGTTAAGCTCTTATGGAATTCTTCATACTCCTCATGAGTTGTGTCATTGGGATTTCTGATCAAAACAAGCTTTGTTTTGTTGAGCTGTTCATGATCAATGTACTTTCCTTAATCTTCTTCTTCTTCTTCTTGTCACCATCTTTCTTCTCTTCTTCTTCTTCTTCTTCATCAGAACCAACATCTTCTATTTCAGGTTTGTCATCAGATTCCTTTTCTTCTTTTCCTTTTTCCTCCTTGTCTTCCTTTTCATCAGTCTCATCATCACTGACTTCTTTATCATGTTCCTTCTCCACAAAGAGAGTAATGGGATAGCCAATGAACTGAGAATGTTTTTTCACAATCTCCTATATTCTTCTGTCCTTTAAGTACTTAGTTTGGTCTTCTTTTAAATGGAGAATAACCTTTGTTCCGTAACCCATAGGTTCACGGGTATCAGCCCAACTGTGAATGATCCTCCTGCCGAGGACATCTAGGCATACTGCTCATCTTCATTATGTTTGGTGGTCACCGTTACACTCTCAGCAACCAAACATGCAGAATGAAAACTAACACTAAGGGCAGCGCCTGTGGCTCAAAGGAGTAGGGCGCCAGCCCCATATACCAGAAGTGGCGAGTTCAAATCCAGCCCCGGTCAAAAACTGCAAAAAAAAAAAAAAAAAAGCTAACACCAAACTGGCCAATCATAGATATATCTGCCTCAGCCAACATAGCTTCCAAGAATGCTTTGCTTCCAGAGTTGACAATAGTAAAGGTTATTGATCAAGTCAGCCTTGGTCATTCCAAATGCAATATCCTTAATAGAAAGGACTCGACTCGATCTTATTTGTGTGTATGAGATTAATGTGCAGCTCTTTCCCAGAGTCTAGTTTACTGGGATCTGTCAAATTTTCATATCTGATTTTGTCCAAAGCGTCTGATGAGTTTGAAATTAGCTCTCTCAGAAAGATCTCTTTGTCACCAAAGAAGGCTTGAAACTTCCAGGAGATGAAGAGGACAAAAAGAAATAGGAAGAGAAAAAAACAAAGTTTGAAAACTCTGCAAAATCATGAAAGATATCTTGGACAAAAAAGTAGAAAAGATGGTTGTATCAAACTGATTGGTAACACCCCTATGCTGTATTGTCACAAGCACATATGGCTGGACAGCAAACATGGAAAGAATAATGAAAGATCAAGCCCTGAGAGACAACTCAACAATGGATTACATGGTGGCAAAGAAATACTTGGGGATAAATTCTAACCATTCCATTATCGAGACCATAAAGCAAAAGGCAGAGGCTGAAAATAATGATCAGTCAGTGAAGGATCTGGTCATCTTGCCTTATGAAACTATAATGCTGTCTTCTGGCTTCAGTCTGGAAGATCACCAGACACATGCTAACAGTATCTATGGGATGATCACACTTGGGCTGGGTATTGATGGAAATGGCCCTACTGCTGATGATACCAATGTGGCTGTAACTGAAGAGATGCTTCTGAAGGAGATGATGACACATCATGCATGGAAGAAGTAGACCACACTTTGGCTGAATAATTACTTGTATAGATGTTCAAGACTTCTTTCCCTCTGATAATACATTTTTGAAGGATTTCCGTTTGTTCGTTTTTAACGTTTAAAAATTCTATATGACATGATATAATACTTTAAAGGAAAGATAAGATTTCTTTCTCCTTCTAAGTATGATACTGTGATACTTCAGGTGCTAAAGCAGAGCTAGTAATGCTTTTCTGGTTTGACATACACTTATTTTAAGAGATTGAGGTGAAGTGGTACAAGATGTACGGAACCTACATTAACATTATGGCCTAGAGTGTTTAGCTGTCAAGCCAGGTTCCTTGGTAGACCACATCTTTCTTTTATTGAGTATTCAGAATATATCTTGATGTTTAGAAGAAGAAAAGCATTTGTTATAACGACTTAAGTTTATCTTCCAGGGTCTACTTTTTAAATTTTTAATTCCCTTCTAGTTTTTGCGTGTACTGGTACTTTAGAAATATAAACTGAAGCAACTTGATGAAACCCTGTGCAAGGCTTGTTTTCCAAAGAAAAGCTACTGTTTAGAGGAGCAAAATTAGAAGCTTACCCAAGTGTGCTGTAAAGCTATTTGAAAAGTGAGGCTTGTGAATGGAAGTGTAGTGCCGAAGTCACAATCTACTTAAAAAGGGTTGTAACAAATATAGTTGAGTTTTAAAAAGGAGGGGGAATAATACATACTTAGAAAGTTCATAAATTTTTCATACTCTCTTTCGTACTCTCTTCTGCTTTCTGACTCGTGAAGTTGGGAGTCTAGATTAGCTTTCTGATGCCTAGGAAGGATTTGATTTGCAGAGCTTTATTCCTTTCCATGTCTTAGGCTGTATTTTATAAAATAAATGTACTAATTTCATTTATATCTTATTTGATTCTCTGTCCTTGGTAGTGATTAAACACTCACAATTGCTTCCCTATTACTGTATGACTTGCTTTGTGATAGTGACTTCTGTAACATGCTTTCCAGGACCCCATCATGAAAAAAAGGAAGGAAATTTAATAAAATATACAATTTAGTTTTAATTTTCAATATATGCCCTCTCGTCTAAATTCTAGATGTCTTATAAAGATCTACTGTTGAGAGCAAAAGAATGGAAAAAATAATGAATTAATATTCAAAATTAGTTTATATTGTCTCCAATATTGAATTTTTACTCCCCAGAGTACCCAACGTAATAATGAATTCTTATTAACATCACATTTCTTGAATATTCTGAATGCCTATTTATGTTCCAGTTGATTTGACAAGGTTACTCAGACTTGTCAATAAGCTTACATAACTATAGTATTTTCATCTTAAAGGAAAATAAACTAAGTCTCAGAGACCATGCAAATTATATAAACTCAATTGCTAAATCAAAATTTGTAATTCTTTTTTTTTTTTTAAGGTTGAGGAGAGAGGGATATATCACACTCTCTCACTTTATTTTGCTCATTAAAAAAACCCAACATTTGTTTTATGTATATGTTATTTTCTTCCATTAAAATTCTTTCTTCTTTTCCAAGCTTTCTGAGATTACTTATGGTGGGTGCCTGTAGTCCCAGCTACCTGAGGGGCTAAAGCAAGAGAATCACTCAAGCCCAAGAGTTTGAGGTTGCTGTGATCTGTTAGCTCTTTTTCTAACAAATGTTTCCATCTCATGTGACATGTTGTCTGCAGAATCTTATGCACAGTTGACTTTGAAAGCCTCAGTTCTAATGATGCCCATCTTCATGACTTTCTTGGACTTGCCTCAAAGGTTTGATCTTTCTCTCTCTCTCTCTCTCTTTTTTTTTTTTTTTCTGGTCTACTAGACCATGGCTCATCATTGACATGACCTGTTTATTTTTTCTTTTCTTCTTTTGTTTTGAGACAGAGTCTATGTCACCCTCGGTAGAGTGCCATGGCGTCACAGTCCACAGCAACCTCAAACTCTTGGGTGCGAGAGATTCTCCTGTCTCAGCATCCCAAGTAGCTTGGACTTCAGGTGCCCACCATAACACCTGGGTATTTTTGTTGTTGTTGTTGTTGTTGTTATTGTTGTTTGGCAGTCTCAGGCCGGGTTCAACTCCATCAGCCCTGGTGTATGTGGCTGGCACTCTGGCTGCTGTGGTACAGGCGCCGAGAACCTGTTTCTTTAAATTTTCATCAACTTGGACATGGAATTCCTGTGTGGTGCTTCTTTCTTATAATTGTGTCTAAATCTTCTTTGGAGAGCAGTGGTAGATTTTAGATCAACCAACCAAAGAATATAATGCCCTTTCTCCTCTTATTCTTTTTTTTTCTTGAGACAGAGACTCAAGCTATTGCCCTGTGTAGTAGAGTGCCATGGCATCACAGCTCACAGCAACCTCCAACTCCTGGGCTTAAGCCATTCTCTTGCCTCAGCCTCCCGAGTAGCTGGGACTACAGTGCTAGCCACAATGCCTGGCTATTTTTTACTTGTAGTTGTCATTGTTTGGCAAGCCTGGGCCAGATTCGAACTTGCCAGCTCTGGTGTATGTGGCTGGCACCTTAGCTGCTTGAGCTACAGGCACCACCCGGTACTTTCTCTTGTAATGAAGCCATGAAGCCATGGGTCAACAGCAATTCTGAAGCTATGCTGACAAGTGATCATAAGATAATTTTCCCACTTCTGGAAAGATCTGAGAAAGGACCAGTCCCAAGAAGCAAGGCAAAAAGCCACATCTGCCCACCTCAGATTGTTCCTTCCAAGCCTGTTACTTCCTTCCTTCCACCCAAAATTTGTAATTTAAAAGTGGCTCAAAAAAGAAACTAGATTATGCACCTTAGTCAAAATCAGAATATCCAACCAAGGGTTAGCAAAGTGGTCCCACAGTAGTAGTGACACAGCTACTTTTTACCTGTTGTTACAAAATGTTCCTTTTCCCCCACATGGCCAAAGACATACCACCATCATATTCTCTGGGTCAATATTAAAACAAAACAAAACAAAACAACAACAAAAAAACTGGAAACAAGAAAATGAAGTGGAGGCCACATATTTGCCCTATAAGAAAATAAGAAAACAACCTGGAAGTTGCACACACCATGTCTACTCATTTGTGGACTAAGACTTAGCCACTGAGCTTTTCCTGGGGATGACAAGTGCTGGGAACTGACCTCTTTAGTCAGAAGGAGAAAAATAGATATTTGATTTTAAAATGTAATTTGATCTATGTATTTACGAAGGAAAATTTAAAACTTACTATCTGATTCCTAAGCCTGTACCCTAAACCTGGGCCAAATCCCTCAGCTGAACTCTTTGGTGAATGACACTGTATTGAATCTCAGCCACATCTATTCATTTTATAATAACTGTAACTGTGTTCTTTACATAGAAACGAAGTTGAGTATGTTTTAACCAGGTTGTATAGTCTACAAAGCCTAAAATATTTTGCTTTCTGGCCATTTGCAGAAAACCTTTGCCAGCCCTGTTCTAAATCCCTACTGATCCTGTTTACTTCCTTTTATCACCAGCCTCACACATACTTAGTCTCAACTCTACT
Source organism: Perodicticus potto (assembly GCA_963574655.1). Lineage (NCBI taxonomy): Eukaryota > Metazoa > Chordata > Mammalia > Primates > Lorisidae > Perodicticus > Perodicticus potto. The sequence continues at coordinate 23,443 of CAUYRH010057809.1, forward strand.
ATGCTGCCCTGTGCTTTGGATGAGGAGATTCTGACCCTTACTGGCTCCATTCCCAGGCTTCCTTATTTCCAGTCTCCTATAGGATCTGGCCAGAGGGTTATATGTGCAGGATCAGAGTGTGGGAGAAGAGAAAGGTAGCAATATTTCTTTCCCCCACAAACCAATATGCTGTTGCCATGATTTTGAGTGTAGCGGTGCTTGTCTACAACTATATTTCAGATGAGGCAGTCTCTTCCATGTTCCCAGCTTACCACACATTCAGGAGCTCCATTACTTACCCTTTTCTCATCAGGCCTGGGGTTGTAATGTTTTCCCATTATTGCTAAATCCTGAGTGCATTTACTTGGTGGTTTCCTTAAGACAGTTCTTTTCAAAATCCCTTTCCCTTTCCCTACCAGAATACCTGCTCACTCCTTGTATGTCTTTTGGTATGATATTAAATAAATTTAAAAAGGAATAAAAGTAAATAAAAAGGTAGAAAGTGAAAAGATACAAGATGAAAAGTGGATGAAGCAGACGTAATAAAGGAAAATCACTTTTATAAGAAGCCATGACAAAACAACCCTTAGTTCCAAACATCCTCCATCTAATAATTCACATGCAGGGCTTGAAATGTTCCTTTTCTAGACTTAGTTCTTTATCAGAAATGCAAGAGGCCAGCTGCCTGTGGTCCCTTGCCCTCACCTTCTGTCTATACTCCAGATTCTCCTTGATCACTCCTCTCTAAACTACTACTTTCTATTTACATTTTTTTTTCGAGGATGTAGGCTTCAGCTTTGCAGCATCTCTTCACTTTGTGACTTCTTACGCACATATTTTTGAAATGGAGAGATTTCCTTTCCTTCTGATAATAATCAGGCTTGAATTAGGCATGGACCCCAGGGTACTGTGCAGCAATGGTTTGAAAGTAAAACCAGAGATAAGGGCAAATTGGGGGCACATGGGACATCAAGTCTCCATGTGGACAGATCAATTCCAGGTCCTTCACTTCTTGGATTCATAACTCATAAAGCAATGAAACACCAAAGAAATGCACTGTTGGGGGAAGGAAGATAAATAACAGTGACTCGTTTCAATTGAGAAGACACAGAATGCATTAATTGTTGCTGTGTTATTTGGGCAAGTGTTACTACTGTAGGACCATATAAGTATCTTCAGTTGGGACTAAATTCAGACTGGATCTCACTATACTACATATAATAGATATTTTGAGACTGATGATTCTGCGTGAAGAATCTACGACGTAAAATGCATCCTTGCTGTCACTCTTTGCATGTGTTTATAGTTTAGAAATGCTTGTGTATTTTGAGTAAATCCTGTATAGAAAGCTATTTGCATGTTGCAGGTAATACAGTAATTGGTGATCTGTTTCAGTTGATCTAAATCATGATCAAATGTCTTTAAAATTATATACCATTTATTTTAAGTGATCTTCATTTCTTTCTTTTTTTTAATCTTCATTTCTATATTAACTTATTGTGGACCTCTAATTACATGTATATTTTTTCAAACACCTGTGTTTAGTTCTCCTAGGAAACTTTAATTTTTTTAAGACCTTGAATAAAGTCTTCCCGTCTGAAACAAGCTTGCATTTTTCTCTTTATTATTTGGTGAAATATAGGTACCTTAAAATTACGTTTGACCAGTTTTAAGTGTATAATTCATTAGCATGAATGAATATGAATGTAGCGTGAAATACATTCCCGTGTTTGTGTGATCATTATCACCGTCCATCCTCTGAATCTTTTCATCACCTCAAGCTGAAACTCTAATAATTCCCCCTACTCCATCCCCAGACCCCTGATAGCCATGATTTTACCTCTGTCTCTGTGGATTTACTACAGGTTCCTCCTAAAACTTAAATTATTAAATATTTGTCCTTTTGTGTCTGCTTTAGTTAGCTTAGCAAAAGTCTTCAAGATTCATGTTGTCCCATGTGTCAGAATTCCATTGTTTTTGAGGTTGGATAACATTTAATTATGTATATATTTTGTACATATATGTATGTGTGTGTATATATATATATATATATATATATATATTGTTTATCCATTAATTTCCCAATGAACATTTCAGTTGTTAGCACCTTTTGGCCATTGCCAATAATATTTATGTGAATATAAGTGTACAAATATCTCTTCAAATCCCTGCTTTCAATTCTTTTAGGCATAGAGCCAGAAGTGAAATTGCCGGATCATATAGTAATTCTATGTTTAATTTTTTTGTGGAAACTGCATACTGATTTTAAAAGAGATTATACCATTTTACATTTCCACCAGCTATTGCCAGGGTTTTAATTTTTCCCTGTTATCATCAATAGTTGTTATTTTCTGCTTTTTTAAATAGTAGCTATCTTACTGGTTGTAAAGTGGTATCTCATTGGGGATTCAGTCTTGACTTTTTTTTAAGAGTAAAAAGATGTAAGGCAATCAATTGCATCTCCACTGTATTAGTTCAGGAACAGGAATGGCACAAGATGAGAGGTCCAGAATTCCTGATGAGATCCAGAAACAAGACAGGGTGTCCGCGTCCTAAGAGCCAGTTACAGCTCTGCGGAAGGTGTTTGATTTGGTGACCATGTGCTTCCTTTACAGTCTGCAGCTCCTTAAATACCATTTCTACTAGTGTTCTGAATTTTTGTCAAATCCATTTGTAATGTTATATGGTGCTCAAGAAAGCACCATATAAATGAAAGCTTCAGTTGTAAAGATTTAGGCCTGGGTCCATCATAAACAAACTTTAGGAATGGAATCGTCCCTTGCAATAACAGCTACCAGATCAAATAGTCAACACCTTACCACTGGAAATATTCAAAGAGAATTCATGGAGAGTATTTAAGAAGAAATTTCTGCATGGATTGAAGACTAGTTCTAATAATTGCCAGATCTCTTTTACTTTCCAGATTATGCATGTATGATCTTTGAGTTATCTGTATTATATTCTGAAAGATGAACACTAACTTGAAGGAAATAGCCTATCTCATGTCTCTGGCATCTAACTGTTCACTGATCTCTGCCTTCCAGCCACTTCCAGACACAGTAAGGATTGTAATTTTCCCATTGTGTTAAAGTTAAGTACAATTAGTTTTGGTGAATGACTTATGGGTGGAAATGATGCAAATCACTTTCCTTAAGCAGCATTTAAATGCAGAAGAGAGACCCTCCAGCTAAGCCCCTCCTAGGCCATGATAAGCATGAAAGCATGTGTTAAAATGAAGCCCTCATCAATCTGGAACACTAAGAGATCACAGCAAATAATGCCCACTGCTTGTCCACACAATCCACTGGTATTGGACTTTACTTTGTGTGCACGAGAAAGAACCTTTGCTGTTTCAAGCCACTGAGTTTGGGTATGATTTTATTTTATTTTTTGGCACAAAGTCTAATGTATGCTGATCAATGCAGGGTAAGTTTTAAATTTTTTTTTTTATTTCTATGATCTTATATTCTGATTTGCTGGGAATGCTCAGATATATCAAAGCACATCTTAATAGCTAAATCCTGAAATAAAAAATCCTCATATACACAAATTTGTGTTAGATTATTGCTGCTACAGGCAACCCACAAAAACTGTTGGTGGGAACCCGAGACATCATATCAGTTTCTAGTTTAAACTCTAGGGAAGATGTTACAATTCTGTTAAAATGTTCTAATGAGAAATAGAGGGTTTGAGACAGAGTGTCAGAGAAGACAACCTCTCATTTTGGTTTCATCATATAACATCGAGTAATTCATGAACTTCTCAAAGTCTTAACTGACAGATTGAAAAACCGTGAATTATAAAAATTTATTTAAGATATCCCTTCCCAAAGTGGTTGTATCAAAGAAATAATATGTAACCAATAAAAATATTCTATAATGCAAAAGCTCATTCCGAAAGAGACAGAGTCTTAAAAAAATAGAATACTATTCTGCATAGATAGCTAGGCAAAATAAAATAAAATAAAATTAACTTCCGAAAGCTTACAGTTTTTCCATATGCATGAATAGTCGATAGAACTAAACTGGCCTCAACATATTTCAGTTGTATAATGGTGTAGCACGCACCGATCCACATTATTTCTGTAAAACAGAAACGATGCTAAGTGCATAACCCTATGCCCTAGGACATAATTCATAACAATTTACAGACTGATACAATCAATTCAGGAGACACAGTAATCCTCTCCTTTGTACTGTCGCCTATGGAAGAATATATTAAGCTTAAGACAATCAGTTTTTAAATCATGAACAAGATACCCTATGCTATATAAAACATAGGATAATATTGTATGCACCTGTTGCTAAAGTGCTGCCCAGTGGAATACCATGAAACCATTAAACACCATACTCAATACAAGGAAGATTTCCCTTTCAGAGCACTCAAGCTGTTGGTCTATTTGGCTCTATATCTTCCTTGGCTCAAGCGGAACACTCAGTCATCCTGAGTTAGAAATGGCCCCTGTATCTGACCTCACACATTACACTCAATGCTATAAATTGTTGTTCAATTGTAATGTTCACTTACCCTGCTTTATTAGATAAAAAGATTATCATTGCTTAGGGTATAATTGCCTTTATCGAAGATGACTACTTAAAGACAATTGATGAGAGATGCTCTATTGCTTGTGTAGTGTGACAACCTTTATTCGGAAAGCTGTATCTATTCCAGCTAGAGGAAAAGTTTTATGGAGAGAATGGCTGGAAGTCGCCACACTCTAAATCTAAGTACTTTCTTAGAACCTATAATGGCTGTAATTATTGCACATGGGTTGAAATTGTCTAGTGTTCATTTGCAGTTAGGCCTAAAATATCCATTTTTGCATGCAAAGGATGATGAAACATGTCCTATGAACATTCCGCAGTTTCTAAAATGCAGTATTTAGCAGGACAAACATGACACATCATTTATAATAAAAACCCCTACATTTCTTCTGTAATATGGCCAAATCTCACATCCTACATTTTGAATTCTGTAGATTTTAGCTTAGAAAAGTAAATATTTTATCTGTACAAATATGCAATATCATGAGAGGTAAAGATGATATATGCTACCTTTCTTATACATTTCAAGTAATATAGTCTCTGTGTTATTTTCCTAGGGCAGCTGTAAAGAATTTCAGCAGCTTAAAAATAATAAAAACTTATTTTCTGACATTTTTGGAGAGCAGAAGTCTAAAATTAAGGTGCTAGCAGAGTCACTTTCTCCCATAAAGGCTTTAAGAAAGACTGTGTCCTTGTCTCTTCCAGTTTCTGGTGGCTTCATGGGTTCCTGGGCTGGGGGCTCATAATTCCATCCTCTGCCTTTATCTTCACATGCTTTGCTCCCTGTGTCTCTCAAATGTTGCTTTGCTTTTTTCTTGTAAGGGCTGATAAGGGCACTTATTATCAGATTTAGGACCTGCCCTAAATCCAGGATGATCTCATCTCAGAATTCTATACTTAATTACATCCACAATGACTCTCTTCACTAGGTCAGATTCACAAGTTTCAGGACTAAGAAAATGGATGCATCTTTTTTTTAAAGGGAACTATTCAACTTACTATATTCTAAAATATTCTAAGCATCTTTTCATATTTAAATCGTCATTAAATTACTATTATACTATAATGTTAATATTACTTGACGAAAACAATATGTTTTGAAATGTATTCCTCAAAATGTGCTATATTTGTCAAGAACACAGTCTACTTTTAGAATAGATTTCCCAAGGAAATTCTCTAACTGCAGTGATTTGGAAAATTTGTAAGTTGTTCTGTGTGCTACAGTGGATTACCTGATGATGCTTAATTCAGTCCAGAATGCTTTCTACCTCTTAATAAAGGAAAAATCAAGTTTAATATCAAGATGTAGACATTTGAATTTGAAATATGCACATTTCTATTTTGAAGGAATACTTTCTTGCCAGTGATGTGACTTAAATACAATCCAAAGTTCATTTCTAGAAATTACTAGCTGTTTATTGGCTCCTATTCCTACTTTTATTTGGGGACATGTTTTCTCTTTTGGTTTCTTTCCCAGTCTTTCAAGGTATCCATACTCAAATAAACTAACAGCTCCAAAATGAAGCCCTGAGGTTGATTGTTTGTTTGTTTGATAGGGACCAGGCAATGGAAGTAAATGCTCTTTCAATATAAACGTTAACGTGTCTTCCAGTCAGCCAATTCCAGACAGCCAATGGTTTTCAGTCACTGTTGGCAGTTGATACGCTCTTTCCATGTCTGTTCTTTATTACGCTTCAGGAAATATGAACTCTATCAAGGCTGAACTATATGGTTGTCTCTTCATCTCACTTTTTAGTTGAATCCAAAGGGCGATAGCCCTAATTTGCACACAAGTTATAAGACTGTAACATGGCAAACCACGTTCAGGTTTCCATTAATGATCTCCTGACTTTAGATCTATGTTCCTTTCATGTGTTTCAGGTAATACCAAAAACAAATAAAATAGAAAACACTCAAAAGCAGAAGCTGGCACAAGTGAAGATATCTTTAACTCTTGCCTGAAAGGATATCCTATCATATAGAAAAGAGACATAAAATTGATTTTTAATGGGTACTTTATGGAATCTGCCTAATATGTAAACATGAAATACTGGTTCCTGAATAGAGAAGATTCGGTATATTGTTTCTTCTACTTATTATAATTAAATTGAACACTTCGGTGTCATACATAACATTATAAAATTGTCATTAATAATGACATTATCTTGTCTAACTAGTATATTTTCACATTTGCTTTCTACTGTGACATTCTTGTAGCTTTTAAAATTTTTTCTTGATTCAAGAATATATAGTAACTTCATTTTGATAAATTATTTAATTTTATTTTGATTATAGCATATTCTTTTCTTCTCCCTTTCACTAATAAATATTTTTAGAGTCATTGCCATATGTCAGGTATCTGATAGGCTCTGAGGAAACAAAGATGACTAAGATATAAGTCTTGCTATCAAGAATTCAACTGCTCTAGAGTCTAGGGAAAGAGACAGGTGAATATCAATCATCTTTTTAGTTTGGATTGAGATTAAACAGATTGAAACCTACACATACACACATAGAGAGATATCCTACTTTGGTGTGGGGGGGGGAAGTTCTAATATAAGAAAAATAACACAAAATTACAAACACAAGATTAGGTACCAAGACTTTGAAAGAACAAGAGCATATGATAGCCCTAAAGCTTAATTAGCTTTAGTTTCCAGATAAATTGACCACTACATATATGATGCTCTGTGTGTGTGTGTGGTGTGTGTCAGAGAGAGAGAGGGGAGAGAGAGAGAGAGAGATTTCCTAAATGTAAACCTTCTTAGGAGGAACAAGAACAATATTGAAATTGTTAAATGTAATATGATACATTGAACGAACTCTTAGGAAATATAAGGTATAATATTACCCATTAAATATAGAAATTGAGCAAATAGTACTAAAGTAGGTTCATGCAAATTTAATTTTTCTTAAAGAGATATTATTAATACTTTCATCCCAATTAAGAAAATAAGAAAATATTTGCTCAACATCATAGCCACTCATATCCTCAACCAAAATTTGGGATACCCTCACAGAGTCCTCAAAACCCTATGGATTAGTTTGCTAAAGCTTTCATAACAAAACATTACACTGTGGGAGGCCTGAACAAATTAATTGTCTCAGGGTTCCAGAGGCTAGAAGTCTAAAGACAAGGTGTTGCCAGAGTGAGTTTCTTCTAAAACCTCTCTCCTTGACTTGTAGATGACCATCCTCTCCCTATCTCTTCCCTCTGTGTGTCTGTGTCTTATGGTGAGTACACAGGTAATACTGGGTTAGAGTTCACCATAATGACTTTATTTTACCTTATTTACTTCTTTAAGGATGCTATCTTCAATATAGTTACATTCTGAGGTCCTGGGAGGGTACAACTCCAACATATGAAAGGAGTAGGGAGTGCAGTTGAACACACTACTCAGTTGCTTGGTGGAAAAGGTTCTCTACGAAAGCATTCTTCTCATAGCAGGCATAAGACCAAACTCTTGACCTTTCATCAGTCTGAATTTTGCTCATAATTAATCACAGTTCCTTGATGTCTTTAATCTCTTACACAACAGTTTTTGTATGGAAAAATATTAAACTAATCACATCAATGACATCAAATTAACAAGAAAAGCATTAGGAAGTAGTGCTGATGACCAGAACTTTAGGAATTATAAGGTAATGGCTAGGGAAAATGTTTTATCTAATGGTCAATTATAGCCATTCAACTTCCTCTATCTAGGAATACATTACTAAGTATAAAGGCCAACTCTTCCCTCATTAAAATGGAGAAATCACTAATGCTATATTATACCTAGATAAGTAAATATGTAAAAATTCTAGCTAATAAACATATGAACACAATATGTATCCTATTGTAATATGTACACACATATGTACAAATTGTAACACAATATGTATCATATGTATCATAAATATGTAAATATTTATGCATTGTGCCTTATTTATTCACAAGTCCACAATTATTATGGTTTAAAAACTGCAGTTCAAATTTGCCCTTTCTATAATAAGGTGAAAGATGAATACCTTTTAAAAACAATATTAAGGCTTAATCACAAGTTATACACCACACAGGATAGCAAAGTCACACTACTCGTGAGTCTGTCTTCTCATTAAAGACACAGGAATGAAATTATTGACATAATTCAAAGAGATGTTATAATAATATTCTCATGTATATGCCAAAATTATTCCTATCTGTCCAAAATAACATTATGAACCCACATTTAATACTGTATTTCATGATTGTAAATTGCAAAAATCAAAATAATTTTATATATATATAAAATGTGTGTGTATTTCAATTGTCATATTATAACAAAGAAAAACATTGTGATTGGGTATTTTGATTTTCTTTATGGAGTGTGCTGGACACCGTGAACTGTCTAAATCAGCCACCATTCCAAAACTGTAAATTAGTCTCCATATATTAAAATCAATTACATAGAATTTAAAAAGTAGAGCTAAACAAAAAGAAGTACCCATCTACTTGGACTTTTTTTTTTTCTTCTTGCAAGAAAAAGTTTATTAACCTGAAAAATCTCTACAATCACATTTCAGTGTCTATTCTTCAGCTCTCTGGATGCCAAAAATAGTTACCGTAGTGCAGTGCGTTTTGATTCCCAAGGAGATTACAATTAAGAACTCTAAGTTTATTCTGAAATTCGAATCTAATGACCTGAGTAGCTACCTGTGGTGGAGGCAGGTTGGTTCTAAAAGATATTCTTAGAGTTTGAGATTAAGGCCTATTCCTTTTCTAGTACTTCTAATAAATTTATAACTATCTAATTCTGTCTATTTCATTTCTATCAAAATTCCTAATTTGGTTCCTGTTTTACATACATACTATATTTTGACTGATAATAATGTTTGGCGAGTGCTGCCCTTGAAGGAAGGAAATCTGATTTGGTTGGTATGACAGCAGGGAACATTTCCTTATTTCTGAAAATGGAACAATATTAATAAATGGCATAGAGAAAAATAGTTACTTAAATTGTCTCCTAGGGTTATGTGGAATAAAGAACCTATTGATTTCCTAAAGGAAGAGAGAATGATAGTTACCAGAGGATGGGAGGGTAGTGGGGTGGTTCAGAGGATAAAGAGGGCTGGTTAATGGGTAAAAAAAATACAATGAAGGGAAATAAAATATAGAGCTTGGTAGCACAATAAGGCAATTGTAGTTAACAATAACTTATAGTGTATTTCAAAATAGCTAATGGAGAGGATTTGGAATGTTCTGAACACAAAGAAATGGCAAATATTTAAGGAGATGGGTATCGTAATTACCCTAATTTGATCAGTACACATTGGATGCTTATATTAAAATGTCACATATGTACAATAAATATGTACAATCCTTTCATGGATTAGGTATCCATGAAAGTTAAAAATAAAACAAAATTAAAAATAATCTGTTGAAGGAAAGTGTCTAGAAGAACTGATGGATTATTTAAAAGACTATTATATTGGTAATAAGGAAAGCCTTATTATTGGTAAAAAGGAAAGCCTAACAGTTTGATAACAATAAACATTTTTAGAAAGAAAAAAAATCAGGGTTTTAAATTCTCAGATCAAGATATGATGGGAATATCAGAGAGTTTCTATGACCAAACACACACACACACAAACACTCACAATTCTTACAGGAGCAAAGTAATAAAAAAAAAAAAAAAAACAGAAATAAAGTCTAATAATGTAAATTGCTCAATTATAAGCACAACTCTCACCATTTTAAGATTGTTTCTATAAAAGTCAGAGTATTGATTTAGGAATAACGTAGCAGTTGAAATGAAGACATTTGGGTGGTATCAATATCAAATTATTCTGCACATTCTGACCTCCTCGAAACTAAGTATCAATTATTAGCTAACCTCCTAATTCCCCATCTGATACATTTATTCCTGCCCTATTTCAAGACCTCCCCTAATGCAGTGTTTTATTGTTATTTTTTAATTGTTTTTGCTTTGTTTTGTTTTGTCACATTCATACCAATTTTCCTGATGGCTGGTTTCCACCACTTCGCATTTTCTTCAGACAAATAAATAGATTCAAATGTGCTCTAAGGACACAGGTAGCAAACCTTACCCAGCAAGTAAAAATTTAAACAGAAAACTAATTGTAAAAATTTTCTGGTTTATACAGGCAGTCATCTAATCAGTATTCACAAGAATATATTTTAATGGTGCTAGAATATGCTATAAAAAATACAATCTTAAATTAAGCTAAGTGTCTTGGTACTGATACACTTGCCACGGTTTCTAACTAATCTAACAGATTGCTCAGATGGTTGGCAAGAAACTTGGATCCAGTAGTGCACCTCCCTAAATGAAATGGAGATTCCAGAAATTCACTGACCCAATGAAAACGGGAGCGTACACAAGCAGGCCCAGAGCACTGTAGAGGATTTGTCATGTATTTACCGATCTAATAAGCAAATCTCCAAAAAGATTTAAACTACACTCTGCAAGATCTTGCTTCTGTGGCTGCCCTCTGTAAGATGGAAACAAAGGTAGGACTTTTACTACTGAAATGGTATCCTTGATGATAATAGGGGTTATGTTATCCAAGAATAACTGAGGACAAAGGTTAGTACTTAACCACTAGGTACTAGGTGAGTCTGATTATCATGATGGGTAGCATTGAGAAAGCAGTGAACATAGTACTTTTACATGCAGTGATCTATGCTATTAGCTAGTTATAATAGCAAATTAGTTAGTTGTAGCTAATGATATTTTCACTAGCACCAAAATAGATTAAAAGTTTACTAGGGGCATACTTTATTATAAAACTTAGAAACGAAAAATCTAAATCTAAATCTAATTTCTAGAAACTCCTAATGGAGTCCTGAATTAAATCACTCTTACGGAAAGTCATGGACTTTGATCTAATTCTTGGACTAGAATCACTTCACCATACTTGACCTCTTGATTTTAAGGGATGCTAAGTATGTTAGGAAAGGAGTTTCTTAAACTCTTCTAAACATTCTCTAAATTTTCCACCCGAACTTCCTGGAATGACCAGAGTCCATCTACAAATATAAATAAGAGTTCTGAGGATAAGATACGCTCCTGGACAGTGGTCCTGAGCTAACCAATGTGACTGTGGGTCACATTCTCCGGATTGTTTGCATGCTCCATAATAGTTGACTATATGTCAGATGTTACTGTGCCTTAAAGAGGGGCAGATGGTAAAGTATATCTTTTATTCTCTTTGTCTTTCTTTCTTCTTTCCTTCCCTGTTTTCTTTTTCCCCATCTTTCTTCCCTTTCCCTTCTCTCTTTCTCTCTCTCTCTTTTTTTTTTTTTAAAGAATCAACATTTTTCCTCCAAGCAGCTAGAATTGGGTACTGACGAGAGTGACCCAACCAAGAGTTGAGCTTGTCTGAGGCAGGGTTACAGTGAAAACACGTTAGGAAGAACTTAAGAATGCAAACCCCAGGAAACTGGGCCTTTCTCTCCTTGAATTTTAGCCCACTATGCAATTTTTTTTGGCTCCACTGCCTTAATAACTTTGATCACATTAAGTTTGAACTAGATTTGGTTTCCAAGGCCTCTTTGTTTACATGTCTCATTGGATAGACTCATTATCTCACTTTTCCAAAACTTTAAAGGTAAGTTCAGGTGTTTTCTTTCAGGAGAGTAGTTTAAGCACGGTGAAACTTACTGATCTCAAAACAGTGAGTTTCATGAAGAAAGAACACAAAGAAGACAGACTTAGAAGACGCTAGACTATGAGGACGTGAGATTTTGAGATTTGGAAATCAGGGACTTCATGATCCCTAGGCTGTGAGATTGCGCGAGGGCACTGAAGGGGGATGGCTGCACTGACACCCACAGTCTCGCACTGTGGATACCAGGAGATCCCACTGTGGATCTCAGAGATCTCCTGGTATCCACAGTGCGAGACTGTGGGCTCTAAGGAGACTGGGAGACTGAGAGGCCACTTAATTGGTTTCCAAAGTCTTTAGTCTGCTTTCTCTGCAAAACCTCCATGCAGGAGAATTACTTGGCAGAGAGCATTGTCTTTGCTCTGGGTATTACTATGGATTCAATTCTAACCACTTTGTTAGAAGATTGACTGGTGTTTCCTAATCTAAGCAAAGAATATCCTTTTACGGTAGGCTTGCTCCTCTGTCTGCCTAGAATCCAACAGTATCATCCAGTTTCAAATATAAAATCTCTTTTATTCTTTGCCTACCTAAGATTGGCTTCTCCCTGTGGAATTTAGTGCATTTAGATTTCATCATTTTCATAGCTCTCTCATGGTTTTAAAGGAAAATGTGATTTTTAAGAACTTATCTGGTGATGAAGAAAACTTTCATGTCCTAACTAGAACAAACACACGTATGTTTTAATATTTGGTAGTTGTATTGCGCCCATTCTTCCATAATATAACTGGTTTTTGTTTTGTGGTTTTGCTCTTGATTTTGCTTTTATCTTTCCTAATAAAAAAGTAGTACTCTTAAGAAATGACTAATATATGACAAGAACACCTCATATATATGTATGTGTGTATGTGTGTGTATATATAAAAATACATATACAATATACACACACACACATATTTATTTATTTATTTTGAGATAGAGTCTTGTTGTGTTGCCTGGGCTAGAGTTTCATGGACCCAGCCTAGCTCAGAGCAACCTGAAAATTCTAGGTACAAGCCATCACCACTCCCAGCTAGTTTTTCTATTTTTAGTAGAGATAGAGTCCAGGGTCTCACTCTTGTTTAAGCTGATGTTGAACTCCTGACCTCATCAAGTGATCCTCTTGCCTTGATCCCCCAGATTGCTAGGATTACAGATAAGAGTCACCACACTGGACCTTCTGATATGATTTTTTAAACATTAGCTTCACATGCGCTTAGCTGTACCCAAAACTAATTTCTTTGTAACTAACAATTGTCCATAGGCAGTAAAAATATCCAGTTATTATACTTACCTAGCCATGCCATATGTTTTATAATATTTAAATAATATATGGTTTGACCATACTGATAAATTTTAAGTAAATCTATTGCAGTATCAAGTACTCTCTTCCTCCAACTGTCTCTTTTTTTTTTTTTTTTTTTTGAGACATAGCCTCAAACTGTTGCCCTGGGTAGAGTGCCGTGGCATCACTGCTTACAGCAACCTCCAACTCCTGGGCTCCAGCGATTCTCCTGCTTCTGCTTCCAAAGTGGGTGGGACCACAGGCGCCAGCCACAACACCCAGCTATTTTTTGGTTGCAGTCGTCATTGTTGTTTGGCAGGCCCGGGCTGGATTCGAACCCGCCAGCTCAGGTGTATGTGGCTGGCGCCTTAGCCGCTTGAGCCACAGGTGCTGAACCACTCCAACTGTCTTTATAAGCAGACTCTTAAGGAAAGATATCAGGAAACTTTCTCATGTACAGTGGAAACAGAAACTAAAACCATGAAATTGAGAATCTAAAGTCCTGGGTTCAAATTATAAAAACAGAGTTCACTGTTTAGTAATCATGAACAAATACACTAGTCTCTCCACTCTCTAAGATTTAGTTTATGGACCTTAAAATTAGACATAATGGTGGAAAATAGCTTGTATTATTTGGGGTGGCATGATATAATGCAAACAAAGCATTTAAAATTATGCTGGTTAAAAAAAAAGCTCAGTAAATGTTTTATATATACATTTTTTTTTATAAAACAAAGCATTTCTTCTTTTATAAACTGTGTCTAATCTGCTATGCCTACATTCAGTGGCTTTTTCCTTCTAACTCGTCGTCTATATTGTTTACAGAATGATATCTCTTAATAAAAATTTCATTATTCATCTTCCTGCCTTCTTTGAATCCCTCTGCCTGTAAGATAAAATAGATGCTTTCCTGAAAGTTTTCCATAAATGTTTGTAAACAGAACTTTAGCTATAAACCAGTCTTTCTTTGTAAATTCTCATAACTTATAAAGAAAAAGATTATTTACTAGAAAATAGATTTTTTTTTCTGTTTTAAAACCAAATTTCATTTCATCTAGCCTTCAAAAAAGATACTCCTGAACCTGAAAATAGCCATCAATTTGTAACTTGGTGAGCTAGGCAACAGATTTGTTTTCATGTCAACTAGTTGATAGAATTCAGACTTTCTGTTATCCACTGGCTTAAATTTCTTCAACTATCAGTGAGAAAACGTCTGGCTATGTTCACTAACATCCCATTTGTGTTTTAAAATATATTTTGAATGTATACAGGTAAATTATTTTTATGATGAATTAGGAAAAATAATTAGATAAAATTAGTTAAATTTTGAAGCTCTGAGGATATTACTTATAGGTTGATTGTTTAAAATTAGTAATGTTTCACCGGCACATTGTACCCCATGATTGCATTAATGTGTACACAGCTATGAATTAATAACAAAGAAAAAAATTATTAATGTCTCAGTAGATGTCCCCCTAATGGGAAGGGCCGTAACTGAAATGAGTATGGGAAATTTTAATATTTGAGCTTTTCTTAAAACTATACTGGTCATTACTGAAAAATCACTCTTCAAGTAGGGAAAAAATATTACTATCATAGTAACATTATTTGTCAAGGTATATTTAAGTATGTGACAGTGACAGATAATAGTACTTGGAGCATTTATCTTCAAAGGAAAAGAGGAAAAATTCGGGCCTAGAATAAAGTATATCTAGCATTGCTTACCTGGAGCAAGGATTATGATCTTTGATCTCTCTTCTTCCTTAGTAGAACTCAGAGGAGTCCCCAACCAAGCCCAGGAGATATCACAAATACGGAAGGCACAGCTTCATCAAAGTAATGTGCTTTCCCTTCCCACTGACAGAGCTATTTGACTAAATTCTGAAGTGCACGCGGAGAGTTTAGTGTGTGACAACAGAGGCGCTATTTGAACCCCATTCAAAGGTAACTTATTTTCTGATAGAAGAAATGGCCAACTTCTTTTAATGTTTTTAAGATAAATAAGATATGAATATCTGAGTGTAAAATGTAGCCAGTACTTCTGTCTCTATTCCTTGTCTAACCAGAATTTCACCCAGATCCTGTGTATAGTCAAGATAGTTATTCCTATTATGAAGAAACCAAAGCTATTAGCAGATAATATTGTAAAGTTGTACGTGTGTATGTTGTGTCCACGTGTGCGTGAAGAATTACCAACAAGGGACTATAAAAAGTACACTTGATAATGACAAATATTTCTTGTTATGAATGTACTTGGGCAATGTTAACAATTTAGATCATTTATCTGTCACATATGGGTTTAAAAATATGCATTAATTTTTATTTATTTTATTTAAACTCTTTCTATACATTGCTTTTCTGCTGAATATGACTGAGAATGGTGATCTATTACCGATATCAAAAAATCACATGGCTATGGTAAGTTCTTACTGGGGAGAAATACCATGTCCTACTTCTACAGCCACAGATGGAGTGGACAGCAGCTTAGAACTTTGTGCTGTTCTTTAAGACAAAAACAATAATAATAATAAATTCAGTTTTAAATTTTGGAAAAATTGTGGAAAAATTAGGAGCCTTGGAGATCTACATAGGATTGAAGTTCGTTGCTTGCTTTTTATTGCTTTGTTGAATAAATTTAAGTTCACAATTACTTACACTTCTCATAAAGCACAGATCTTCAGCTGATGTTTGAATAGTTTGAAAGGGTGAAGAGAAAAGATACAGTGAAATTTATGGTATGATTTCAGTATGGAGACATCATTCTCAAACACTGAGAAAACATGCTTCTGAGGCTATGATGGATTATGTTCGAGAAAGACTACTACTTGGGTCTAAAATTTGAATTAGGATTGGGGGGTGTCATGAACTAAATTGTATCCTCCCCAAATTTGTGTGCGGTATCTGTATTCCTTAGTATGACTCTATTTGGAAACAAGACTTTAAAAAATGCAATTAAAGGTTGAAAAGGGTCACAATGATGGGGCCCTGATCCAATAGGACTATTGTCTATATAAAAAGAGGAAGAGCTACCAGGAGCGAGCGTGCATAGTGAAGAGACCATGGGAGGGTAGAGATGAAGATGGTCATCTGAAAGCCAAGGAAACCATTCCTGTTGGTACCGTGACCTTGAACATCTATGCTCCAGAGCTTTGAGAGAAAGCAAAATGTTGTTTCAGTAACCCAGTCTGTAGTGTCTGTTATGGCAGGCTTATAAAAGAAGTTTTTGGCTGGGAAGGCATGTAAGCCAATCAAGAGATGTGATGCTAACATCTGTTAGATAAGCAATCACGGATAGCACATGAGATGCTCAGGAAATATTTCCTTGTATTTTTTCCCCAATTACAAATGTCAGCAAAATGAAGAAGCCTTACAAATGAATACTCTTTTCTCTAGGTATGCCAGTTTCCCACATTGTTACTGGATTCTGGTCAGGACTCAACATCCTAAGATTTCAGAGCTTGCCAGACATAGTATCCCAGATTCAACCCTGTTTCTATAGAGCACTATGGGATGCCTAAATGGTCTGTCATTTTGATTGGCTCGTCTCAAAAATCCCCAAAACCAAATGTATTTACCTGAGCATAGTTCTATGTTTATGGATAGAATTTCATCTGTCATAAGCTCTTTGATGTATTATGCATCTGACTCAAGAGCAGGTGTTGTTTTGCACCAAACCTGATGCTCTACAACTAAAAATTCACCAGAGCCATCATCTTGAAAAAGAATGATAAACATTAGATATGGCTCATAATCTATCGATTGGTTGATGGAGAGACATGTTTAGGGCTTCAGATTTTTTTTATTCTGTGACTACTGACCACAGAGATAGGAAAAGGAACAATTGGTCAATTCAGCCTTGCAGTTGTTATAAAAATATAAGAGATTATCAGCAAAAGCTAAGTTTGTTTCAACCTTCATTCTACCCTTTTTAATTTCTTTTTCTTTCTTCATGAGTTTGTTCTTTGTCTCTCTCTCTTGCACACATAGCTAGCAACAGGATCTCCTCAGAACTGGGATCACATTTGTCTCTCTCAAGTATTTTGCCTCTTTAAAATTTTATTTTATCTGTACAATTTGCCAAACAAAATGCATACTATTACATGCCTTCCCACTAGAAACTGAAAGTTCTACTTAAATTCTACACTTATATACATATATATGTTTTAGTTTCCAATTAATTACGAACAAATTAATTATAAACTAGTATTATAGGAAAATATAAAAGTATGTGGGAGATATTTGGGGTCAATTCTGAAGTAATATTTTAATTCTTTGGTAAAGATTATTAACTATCATATCAAATACATTTACTCACTCATGATGGATGTGTTTCTGAAAAACACAAGTCAATAAAATAAAGATTATAGGAATTTCGTAATCTATTGAAAGTGATCCGAAGGCAAAATCGTGACAGTGCTAGACTAATGACTCACTGGCATGCAAAGGATACAACATGAAGCAAAAGTGGGCGGGGGCGGCATCTACTGCCTCTAAAAGACAGACCTGGGGCCATTTGCCTTCACTTTTTCACTTGCTTTCCTCTCATTATATATCAATTCTGAAAGCGGAAGATCTGCTATGAATGGTGGAAGACAGAGACGAGGCAATAACATTGGCAGAAAAAGGGCTTGTAACTATTTTTAAGTTAAATATAGGCCTTCATTTTTCTTATCTGCTATCAAATTCTTGGCACATAGGAAGTATTTGCACTAAAAGCTATTTAGCAATTTACTATATTTATCCTTCAATCTTTATTATTGTGCCACCACGCAGGCAACATTTTAAAAGTTTAAATATGACACGTTCGTGGCCCTAGTTCAATTCCTAAATTCCCTTTGCTTTGAGGATAAATACCTAAATCTTTAACATACCTGTCATTTTAGCTAATTTTTAACTTCCCCACCCTCATCTCATACCGTGTCCCTTTTAGCTCCACAAAGTCCAGTCACACCGGCCCTGTTTTTTCCTACATGTATAAAGCTCCATTCCGCCACAGGACCATTGCACATACTGTTCTGCACTGAAAACTCTTATTTTAATCCTCCTTGCTTTTCTTTTTTACTAAGATCCTTCATATCTCAGCTTAAGTTTTAAGCATGTAGGTATGACTTTCTTGACTTTTAAGTCTAAATTCGCAACTTTGTTTTCTGTTCTCATAGAAATGAGGACATTCCCTTCATTACGTTTATAACAATTTGTGTTCATACATCATTTAGTGATTACTTGATTAACTTATCCCCTTAGCTTCTAGAACCAGAGTCATATCCCTTTGCTCAGCACTCTGACTTACACATACAGAGAAATGTTCAGCAATTACTTGTGGAGAAAATTAATGAGTAAATTTTTACTCTGAAAGACTATGCATAACAAATGCTTAAACAGCACTAGGTAATGAAGGCAAACCTGTTGTTAGTGCACAGTTAACAGTTTTAAAGAAATATTTTGGCTAGTAAAGCATCTTAAGAAGTGTTAAAATTTTAAAGTTATGAAAAACAAATACACACATAAAACTTTGAAAATTTTATTAAAAGATAATTTTTTAAAAATATTTGTCACTTTGAAAAGATTTTGGAAGATAAGAATAAGGAGTGGTTATGCACCTGGCTATTGATGTCATCACAATTTTAAAGACTCTCCACTCATACAATAAGTTAGATGATCATACTTAAACTCAAAATTTTCTCATAAACAATACCTTTGTAGAATGAAACTGTTTATATGCGCCAAAGGTAACATTTTTTCTAACTCATCAATTTCCTGAAACTCCTTCATGTAGAAAACAAAGGGTCTGGCTCAAAGTCTCAATATGCTATGGGCATAATTTCCAAATTTATCCATTAAACAAATCTAGAGCAAGAGATAGTCTTTCTTATTCTTGATAACAAGCAGATGTTCAGAGCAGCTTGTGTCCAATTATGATAGGAATATTTAAAGTCTGAGTTGATATATAGTCTTCAGGCTTTGTACTCAGAGGCAAAGGAGAGTGTGCTTTTTCATAGAATTTATTTTAATGATGCTTTAATGGATAACACAAGTTACAATGAATAAAATCAGTGCTGACAGGTGGCAAAAAATCCAAAGATGAACTATCTTTCCATACTTCACACTGAGGGTTTGGTGGTTACATTTTATTCATGCTACTTCTTCATACTACTTAACCACAATGGCCACAGCTACCCCACAACACCTCTGATGCCTTTCTAAATTGTATTATGGAATGACTGGCTTGTAGCAGAATTTCGTGTTAAAAGAAACCTAATGTTGCAGGATAAATTATGTTACATTAGGAGAATCTTTATCAAGGAAAACAAAATCAGGGGCAATTAATAAAATAGAAACCAATCTTGCAAACATTGTTCTAAGTATTTACAGGTTTTATCTGTCATTTCTACAAAAATATTTGAGTAAGCCTCCACATGCCTGTGTGTGGTATATATAAAATACTGCATGGGCTTTCTGGACTTTATAGTGACAATTTAAAAAGTTTATCAGTTTGGAATTTCCTTACTAATCACTTGTCAAGAGTGTGGTGTGCCTGATAGGGAGCCTGAAAGACAGATATTTAGTAACTATTCATAGAATTATAATTTATAAGCATTGGTTTATTGACAGTATTTGCATTCAACAATTTACTCATAAAACTAGAATTCCATTTAAAATAAAGTTAATTATCTAAGAGGAAAACGCTATTGAATTTCTAAGGAAGAATCATCATCATCAATCCCGACTTTTAAATGATCTTTTGCTTTACCCAATCTCCCTTCTTTTGTGGGATTGTTTCATTTATCAAAAAGTTCCAGAATCAATATTAATTAATTGGATAATTAATTTTCCAATACATTCCTTAGAAATTAATGAAATGAATAAAATTTGGGTTTTGTCATATTATGTAATTACTTTTGAACATACACGCTATAGAATATTGGTTCTGTTATTAACCTGTCATTATTCTTGTCATCTGCCTTCTTCCTCAACATATTCTTAGGTGTTCCATGAAGCTGATAAGAAGAATAATAAAAAACAAAGAGAGGAGTTTGTTTTAGAAATACGATCAAAATTACTCAGGAGGGACCTAGGAAGTGTGGAATGAAAGAGAAAAGCCAAATTAACTAAATTGGAGAGTTTTCTATGACCATTTAAAATCTGAGGGAAAAGCATCGCCACATAGAGAAAATTGAGAGTGAATGGGATTCTGAGAAAAGCTTCAGAAATACTTTTCATGCATTAAAATTGGTTTCATCCTGATTTGCACATGCTCAAGTAATACCTTAAGGATTGAAATGAGGATTAAATATTAACAAATCTTAGGTGATTTATGTTTGTTTTTCGAGACTATTTTATTTGGAGATTGGACAGGCTCAGTTTTCACTGACATTTGGGTTACTTGTACTGATGTCTATAACAGAAACTAGGCTTTTCTTTTCATTAAAAATTCCGATATTTTCAGGGAAAGGAGATAATAGTTTTTAATGTAATTGTTTCATAACTACATGAAGTGGGAAATTTCATTAATGAATTTTATTGATTAGAAATATAGTTTGTGGGAAAATGTGGTTGATGGTTCACATTAAGAAAGTCAATTACGTTATGACACAAAACTAAAATTATTAGTTGTACTTAAATGAATGTAGTGAGAACAAGAATTTTAGCATTTATGAAATATGAATTCAAACAAACAGAAGATGTTATAAATATCTACGTCAATATCTATTTGTCTTATATAATATATGTAACCACATTTCAATTTAGCAATGTCTATATGTTTATGAAAGCATTCTTCAGAGGTTCAAAATCTGGAAAAGTCTGAATGTTCAATAATGGAGAAATAATTGAATAATCCATGATACATACATAATTTAAATTAGTATAGATGATTTTATAGTATGTTAGATCTTCGTGGATTATCAGAATTTATCTATGATTTATTAAATTTGTATAAATATATCATTTTAATATGTATTAACATGATTCTATTTTTATTATTCAATAAAGAATATTTATATGTTTATGTATTTTAATATTTTCAAGAATAGATAATTACTTAATTGAAGACATACCAAAGTATTAGTAGTTTTTATTTTATGGAGTTAGAATTTAGCTGAGTAAAGACATATTACTGTGGGATGACACTTACGGTGCATCTTAGAAGGGTACAAGTGAAAATTACTAAATGCAGAATATAAATGTCTTCTTATAGTGATTAGAAGGCCATGAAGGCTATGTTAAATAGTTCAATGAAAATATTTCAGATTGTATATGAAGTCAGCACATTGT
>CAUYRH010057812.1:0-11485 GCA_963574655.1 Perodicticus potto
CAGGATCCTGGGTTGAAATTTCTTTTGTTTTAGGAGATTAAAAGTCGATGACCATTCCCTTCTAGCCTGAAAGGTTTGATCAGAGAGATCTGCAGTTATTCTAATATTCTTCCTCTTGTAGGTAGTGGATTTCTTACATCTGGCTTCTTTCAGAATTTTCTTCTTCATATTAATGTTAGTGAAGTTAATTTTGAAGTGCCTGGGGGATGTCTTATTCAGGTTGAGTCGTGCTGAGGTTCTGAAACTGTCTGCTGTTCAAATTTCAGAATCTCTTGGCATGTCTGGAAAGTTCTCTTTCATAATCTCATAAAGAATAGACTCTGTGCCTTGTGATGCCACTTCATCATTTTCAGGTATCCCTATAAGGCGAATATTGGTTTTCTTCAAATTATCACAGAGCTCTCTGAGAGAATGATTCATTTTTGCCTTCCATTTCTCTTCCACTTTGTTATTTTGGGAGCATTCGAAAGCTTTGTCTTCCATGTCAGAAATCCTTTCTTCTGCTTGGTCCATTGTGTTACTGAAGGATTCTACTGTATTTCTCAGATCTTTGAGGGCTGCAACTTCTTGTCTCAATGTGTCAAAATCTTTGGTCATTTTGTCTTTGAATTTGTTCAGTTCTTGAGACATCTTTTGGGTCATCTTTTGGATTACTGCTTGAAATTCTAACTCCATCTCTTCCTCTATTCTGCTGATCTTATTTGCCATCCAGGCTCTGAATTTGATTAGTGACATCTCATCCATTTGCTTATGCAAGGGATCTTGTGCTGTATCTACCTTGTTGTTCCTTGGGGGAGTTCATCTACTCTGATTCTTCATATTGCCAGAGTTTTTCTGTTGATTCTGCCTCATGATTATTTTTCACTGTTGCCTATGACTGTCCTCAGAGTTGGGGAGGTGTCTCTCCAAGATCAGCCCCTGGCAGTATCACTCTGTTGTTGCTGGATCTTTGTAGGGAGTGACCCTGTGTAGCTTCTCTGGGACTGCCTCACCCAAGGATTTCTGGCTGTGGGAGCAGCTCGGGGGTGTGGCACACCCAGATCAAGCAGCAGGACGTGGGATGGGGCACCCGGTGGCCTTTGCAAAGGGAGCCCATGCCTCCAGCAGTCTCTGGCTGGGAGGAGGACTCCGGAGTGAGGACATGGGTCCCGCAGCCTCCTGAGACCCTGGCCAGACAGGCGGCACCAGTGCAGAGGCAGAGAGGATAAGGGAGGACACAAGTTGTTTGGCTCCCAGAGTTCCTGGCCTGGGCAGGCAGGCAGAAGCCTGGCAGGTTCCTGCCGGTGTCCCTGGCCAGTGTGGGCAGCAGGGAACTTGGAGTTCCCAGTGGAGTTCCTGGCCACGGTAGGCCAGACAGTGAGCCGAGGCCCAGCAGAGTCCCAGGCTGTGCGAGCAGAGGGCCGAGTCCCGGAGAGTGCAGTTCAGAGCCTCCTGGAGGTCCCAGTGGAGTCCCTGGCCACGGAAGGCCGCAGGCCAAGGCTTGGGGGTTGCCATTTAGGGCTGTGTGGGGGTCCCTGAGGAGTGGAGTTCCTGTCCACTGTGGGCAGCAAGCCTGGTTCACCAATAGGAGCTGACAGGTGTCCTGCCAGGGCCAGGCAGGGCACAGATCAGAGCTACGGAGGAGTCCCGGTGGGCCAAGGCCCAGTGGGGTGCCAATCAGGAACACGGGGGTTCCAGTGGAGTGGAGTTCCTGGCTGCTGTGGGCGGTGGGCCTGTGGCATGGATCAGAGCCAGTCAGGGGTCCTGGCAGGAGGCAGGCCATGGCTGGGCGGGGCACAGATCGGCACCACAGGAGTCCTGGCAGACTTTCTGGCCACTGTTGGCTGTGGGCCAAGGCCAGGTGGGGCACGGATGGGAGCTGTGCAGTGGTCCTGGTGGAGTCCCTGGCCTGGGGGATGACATGGGCTCGGTTATGCCCCAGAGTCTCTTACCTGGCAGGCCGCCTGGTCTGGCAGATAGGGAGGGTAGGTACTGCTCAAGTCCTCCTCCCTCAGTTTCAGCAGAGGTCAGGCTTCTGGTGTGTCAGGTAAGGGGGGAAGGGTGTCCTGGAAGTTCTCAATGGCAGAAAACTTTAGTTCAATGTTTCTGCCTGAAGCTTGGTTTCTTGAAGTCGCAGATTGGCTCAGAGCTGACCTGCAGTTATCACTTTTATCTCTCGACTGGGCTCCCAGTCTTCAGCTCAATTGGGCAGTTTCTGGAGGTTATCTTTCCTTTTAAACAGGAGCATCTGTCAGGCAGCTGCTTCCAGTTGACCATCTTGCCCCTCTCATCTTGAAAGTGATTTTTTATATAACTAGCATTTCCCAACTCCCGGGATGTACCGGTATCTTCCTTACAGATCTACTAGTACCTGCAGGTCACAGGGTGACAGAGGTTGCTGCACAGACACTTGGGTTCTCCAGGAATGAAACCACTGAAGAAGAAGTCGCAGCTCAGAGCCCAGCTCAAGTGACACACAAGTAGATCTAAAACAAACTTAATTCATCTTTAAAAAGTACCCACTCTTTCCCCCTAGTTCCTTTGATGAAATAGCAATGTTGGTAGATTGACAAAGGTTCTTTCATCTCCTCTAAAACTATATCTTCTGTCAACTAAATAAACTTCCTACCAAGGCCATTGTGAGTTGACAAAGGAGAAATATTCCTATTAGGAAGGTTGCTTGTGTTTCTCAAAGAGGAATCTGAGCAGGAAGTACATCTCTCAAAATTCCAATTCACATTATTCTCTTTGAAACTTCTAGAGCATTTCTTTTGTACTGTACAATTTAGCACTGAATTACAGAGGATTTTATATTGTTCTCTAATGCTTTGTAAGTCTTTTCTTCAAGGCGATTGAACCATAAATCCAGAATCCCTTTCCTACATTATTTTCATGTTATTATTTTTCTTTGTTTTTGTCATTACTATTATTAGCATGGGTAAGAAAGTAAGACATGAGCAGAGGAAGTACAGAATGGGCAGTGTGAATGATTGGGATGTTGACTAAGAGAACATACTGTAACTGTAACAAGATAAAGGTAATCCCAGGTGTCACAAGAAACATAGCAGAAACAACACAAGACACATGACATTAGGGTTTGCCCCAAACCCCAGTGGGATTTACTTTAGGTGGCACATCCCACCTTAACCATATAAAGCGAAAAACTCTGCTACTTGACTGCTGGATGGAGACAACATCTGCACTGATCAGGAAAAAAAGGGAAGGAGACAACTTCACAAAGGAAGAGAGGCCAGACAGAAGAAAAGGGGATGGCACAGAACCCCTGCAGCCACTGTTCATTTGAATGTGTATAAGTGCTTAGTAATAAACTTCTTTGCTTGCTGATTTAAATGTATGTGTCTTGTTTTCATTCCCTGATCCTAAGAAAGCAAGTAGCAAGATGTTCACATCAACTGCTGGTAGCATCGTCATTAGTGTTAGTTTTAGTTGGCTTGGGGAGAATCCCCTTAAGATGTGAGTTGTTTTCTTTTTCTTGATTCAACTCTACCTCTCATTTTTATTTATGAATGAATTTATTCTCAAACCCATTACCTCTACTCATATTTTTTCATAATAAAATGACTTTAAGAGAGTTGAGTTCCTCTTAATGTGATCTACTTAGTATCCTAATAGATAGTGTATTTCAGTCAGAATTTGAAGAAACAAGGACAATTTTATCTTCTTTTTCACAAAATTTACATTCAATTAAATGTACCAGTCAAAAAACCCCTAAATACTTATTTCTTTATTAAGGTTTATAAGCAAGTAATAATCTAATGTAATTATAGTAGACCCTTCAGAGTTGACCATCTCTTTACACTGACCACTTCCTAAAGAGGACCTATTCTGCATAAACCAGACACGCATGACATGTATGTTTTAGTGCAATAGGCCTAGTTCCATACTTTGACAACTTCTATATGTTGACCAGTTTACCACGGTCCCTTGGGTGGTCAACCTCCAGTGATTCTACTTATTTAAACTACTTTTGTCTTTGTTTTTTTTTTGTAGTTTTGGCTGGGGCTGTTTCTGAACCCACACCTCCGTACGGCGACCCACTCCTTTGAGCCACAGGTGCCACCCTGTATTTAAACTTTTAATTTATTATTATTTTTTGAGATAGAGTCTTACCCTGTCACCCTAAGTAGAGTGCTATGGCATCATAGTTCACAGCAACTTCAAATTCCTGGGTTCAAGAAATCCTCATGCCTCAGCCTTCTGAGTAGCTGAGATTACAGGTGCCTGTCACAGCACCTGGCTATTTTTAGAGACTGGGTCTCGCTCTTGCTCAGGTTGGTCTCGAAACCCTGAGCTCAAAAAATCCAGCTGCCTTGGCATCTTGGAGTGCTGGATTACAGGTGTGAGCCATCTCACACCCTAGTGTGAGGCCCTAAACTATTTTTAGGTTAAGAATTGAATTACAGGCTTGTCGCCCATAGCACAGTGGTTATTGCACCAGCCACATACACCAAAGTTGATGGGTTCGAACCTGGCCGGGGCTGGCTAACCAACAGTGACAACTGTAACAAAAAATAGCTGGGCACTGTGATGGACACCTGTACTCCCAGCTACTTGAGAGTCTGGGGCAAGAGAATCACTTAAGCCTGAGATTTTGAGGTTGGTCTGAGCTGTGTTGCCATGCCACAGCAGTCTACCGAGGGTGACATCATGAGACTCTTTCCAGAATGTTTATTGCAGCCCAATTCATAATTGCTAAGTCGTGGAAGAAGCCCAAGTGCCCATTGACCCACGAATGGATTAATAAATTGTGGTACATGTATACCATGTAATACTATGCAGCCTTAAAGAAAGATGGAAACTTTACCTCTTTCATGTTTACATGGATGGAGCTGGAACATATTTTTCTTAGCAAAGTATCTCAAGAATGGAAGAAAAAGTATCCAATGTACTCAGCCCTACTATGAAGATAATCTATAGCTTTCATATGAAGGCTAAAACCCAGTTATAGCAAAAGAAATGGGGAAAGGGGCAAGGGAGGGGTGGGGAGGGGGGAGGACAGGTGGAGGGAGGGTGATTGGTGGGATCACATGGTGCATCTTAGAAGGGTACAAGTGAAAATTACTAAATGTAGAATATAAATGTCTTCATATAGTGATTAAAAGGCCATGAAGGCTACATTAAATAGTTCAATGAAAATATTTCAGATTGTATATGAAGTCAGAACATTGTGCCCCATGATTGCACCAATGCACACAATTATGATTTAATAAAAATAAAAAAAAATTAAAAAGAAAACAAAACAAAAAAATTGAATTTATACTCATCAAGCTAGAGAGAAAGTAGGATATTATTGTGAAGCAAAATGAAATGTTATGTAGTTTTGTAAATGATTTTTCATTCATGGATTCATGTATTCTTTTATTCCAGAAATATTTACTGAATGTGTATTTTGTGCCAAACTACCAGAATTTGTGAATTTAGTGATGACTTCTATCCCACAGACAATACAGTCTGTATCTGAGAAATGCTGTATCTCACATGTGGTCCATAAGTCACTCACTGAATTTCTGGATAGAAACTTATAAAATGTATTTTCCAAAAATTCTCCAGGACCTTTAATTGACTTCTACTTCTGGCAATTTGCTGGGCTAGAAAGTTGGGGTGGGAATTCCTACTAAAAAACACCTCAAATCTTGGATAAACTAGATAAATAGATAGCAAGGCAGAAAAATCCAGATTGGTAAACCCAAGAATTCATCCTGAAACAGCAGCTAACCCCAGAGATGCTAACTGTATGTTCAATCGGCTATGCAATAGACCATTTCCTGAATATCACCTGCTAGATATTTGGAAGAGATCCCAGGCTAGTTGTTACTTCATTAAATGAAGCCTTTCAATAGCAGGCTGACCACACGTTTTCACTTGCCTAAGACAGTCCTAGTTTATGCCTGTTGTCTCTGCACAATTACCAATAGCACCTGCTTTCCCTTCAGAAATACCTAGGGTTGGACAATGAATTACATAGTCTCTTTACTCAAGGGCTACTTAGTGAAAAGATGAGGACGAAAAACTACTAGCACCCAGCAGCTAAGAAAGGCAAAATGTGACAAGGACATTTTTTGGCTTTGAATATTGGTAAAAGAGATGTAAAAATTAATTTTAAAAAAGATGTCTTTTAAAAAATAATAACTAAAGATGTGCCTTAACTCAGCATAGGGGTCAAAAAGTTGTATATATACCTTGTATTTAAAGCCTGAATAAGTTGAAAGAGAAAGAAATCACTCATTGATTCTTTAACCAGATAAAAATAATATTATAATTATCTTTCCTATTTAATCTTTTATTCAAACAAACTTATTTTTTCTTCAGGTTTATAGTGAGTCATACTTTACAAATCATTTTATGTACTGAATTTCCATTAAATGTACTAAAGAATTATATCTAAATGTTAACTTTGCTAATAATATCTAGAATGTCCACCTTTATTCTGTTTAGTGATTACAATGTAAGAAAAATCCTATGTTGGGCATTTAAGCTGCTACCAATATTTGCTATTAGAACAAATATTGTGATGGACATCTTGGAATATAAATCTTTCTTGACATTTATAGTAGATTCTTTAAAATAAAATTATTGGTTCAAAGGATAAGGCCACAATTAAGTTCGTTGACTTACATAATTACCCATTAGTTTCCGAAAGGGTATATCCACTTCTATTCTGCTTCTCTTTCACAGGATTGGGAAATAATTTATTATAAAATCTTCCTTCCAAAGTTATGAATACCCAAGACTCTTTAGAATTAAGTACTCTCCCTTCCCATTGAGACCCCAGCCCAAGATTATTCATAAATAACTGGCAGATTCAGGGCCATGAATCTGAAATGGGAAAAGGAAGAGGAAAAGAAACTGAATGAGCCACAGCCTGTCACTGTGAGTCCTGGCAACAGGATTCCCATAATTCAGTTAGCCAAGAGATAAAAGGAATATAAAGACTTTAAATAATTTCCAATTTGCACTATTAACTATGTCCTGGGCCACTTGGCCCCCAACCTTCTGTGAGTAATAGGGAAGTTGGAATATTCCTTCTCCTTTCTGAAGACACCACTTGGCCTTTTCCTGTAGAAGGTCGAAAATAGCCAGGGCTCAATCTAAAGGTAATCCTTAGGTTTTAAATAGCATGTATACAGATCCATAAATGAGAAGTACCCACCTTATTTGAGAGAATCCTGGAACTTGAAGATATTTCTGAGGAGGGATTTTCTATTATGAAAAAATTAATAAAAATGGCAAATCCTTGGTCAGATTGACTAGAAACAGCAAACTAAGGTCTCTAATAACTTCAATCAGAAATGAATACTGGGGGGTGGCACCTGTGGCTCAGTGAGTAGGGCACCAGCCCCATATACCCAGGGTGGTGGGTTCAAACCTGGCCCTCCCAAACTACAACAAAAAAATAGCTGGGTGTTGTGGTGGGCGCCTGTAGTCCCACCTACTTGGGAGGCTGAGGCAAGAAAATCACCTAAGCCCAAGAGCTGGAGGTTGCTGAGAGCTGTGATGTCACAGCACTGTACAAAGCGTGACAAAGTAAGACTCTGTCTCTAAAAAAAAAGAAAGAAAGGAAAGAAATGGATATGGGAAAATAACAACAGATACCACAGAGATACAAAAGATCATCCCTGGCTCTGCACCTGTAGCTCAGCGGCTAGGGTGGAGCTACATACACCTGGAATGGAGGGTTCGAACCCAGCCTGGGCCTGCCAAACAACAATGGCAACTATAACAAAAAAAAAAATAACCGGGCATTGTGATAAGTGCCTGTAGTCCCAGCTACTTGGGAGGCTGAGGCAAGAGAATCGCTTAAGCCCAGGAGTTTGAGGTTGCTCGAGCTGTGATGCCACAGCACTCCACCAAGGGCAACATAGTGAGACTCTGACTCAAAAAAAAAAAAAAAAAAAAAAAAGAGATCATCACTGATTACTACAAAAAATTCTTATGCTCATAAATTTGAAAACATAGAAGAAATGAACCAATACCGGACATCACATCACCCAAAAAAACTAGAAACCCGAAAACTAAACTCAACCCAAAAAAACTAGAAATTTCCAGTTGACTAATATCAAGCACTGAAATTACAACAACAATAAACAGTTCCAACAAAGAGAAGTACTGGTCCACATGGCTTTAAACCAGAGTTCTTCTGAACCTTTAGAAGGAACTCATACCTATAGTACAAAATCTATTCCAAAACATTGAGAAGGAAGCTATCCTCCCCAACTCATTCTATGAAGCAAATATCATCCTGATACCAAAATCAGGAAGCAACAAAAAAGAAAACTACATACCAATATAATTTATGAATATCAACACAAAACTATTCAATAAAAACCTGGCAAACAGAATACAGCTACACATTTTAAAAAGTATACAACATGACCAGGTGGGCTTTATTCCAGGTATGTGAGGTTGGTTGAACATATACAAATCCTAAATTTAAATCACCACATAAATAGAAGCAAGAAAAAAGACCATATGATCCTCTTAATAGACACAGAAAGAACATTCAACAAAATTCAGCATCCTTTTCTGAGAAGAACACTTAAGAAAATAGGCATAAACAGGACATTTCTTAAACTGATGGATGCCATTTACAACCAACCCACAGCCAATACCATACTGAATGGAGTAAAACTGAAAGCATTTTCACTTAGAACTGGAGCCAGACAAGCTTATCCACTTTTATGACTACGATTCACAATAATGCTGGAAGTTCTAGCCAATGTAATCAGGCAAGAGAAGGATATCAAGAATATTTAGATAGAGGCAGAGGAGGTCAAACTCTTGCTCTTTGCTAATGAGATGATCTTATACTTAGAAAATCCAAAGGACTTAACCACAAGGCTCCCAGAAGTGATCAAGAAATGCAATAACATCATGGGATATAAAATCAATGTCCACAAATCAGTAGCCTTCATATATGCCAACAACAGTCAAGCTGAGAAGCAAATCAAAAACACAATTCCTTTCACAACAGCTTCAAAGAAAATGAAATATCTGAGAATATACCTAACAAAGGATGTGAAGGATCTCTAGTAGGAGAACTATGAAACTCTGAGAAAAGAATTAGTAGAATATGTTAACAAATGGAAGTATATACCATGCTCTTGGCTGGGAAGAATCAACATTGTTAGAACAATGTTTTCCTTCAAAGAACCTGAAAAAATGGTACTGCACTTTATATGGAACCAGAAAAAAACCCAAATAGCCATTGCAATTCTCAGAAATAAAAACAAATCTAGAGACATTACTTTACCAGACTTCAGGTTATAGTGCAAATTGACAGCAATCGAAATAGCATGGTACTGGCACAAAAATAGAGATACAGAGCTATGGAATAGAATAGAGAACTTAGAGAGGAAACCAGAAGCATATCACCATTTAACCTTTGATAAACTAAATTAAAGCACATATTGGGGAAAAGAATCCATATTTAATAAATTGTGCTGGGAGAACATGTTAGCCACATGCAGAAGACTGAAATGGACCTGTTCCTTTCACCACTTACAAAACTTGACTCTTGCAAATAAAAGATTTAAATTTAAGACATGAAATGATAAAAATTCTAGAAGAAAGTGTGGGAAAAACTCTTCTCAATATCAGTCTAGGAAAAAATTTTGAGAAGAAAACCCCCTTGGCAATTGCAGCAACACCAAAAACAAATAAATGGGATATGATCAAGGTAAAAAGCTTCTGCATAATTAAGGGCACAACTGAGGGAAACAGACAACCTTCAGAATGGGAGAAGATATTCAGATCCTATGATTCTGACAAAGGGCTATTAACTAGAATCTACACAGAACTCAATCAACAAGAAAAGAACAAACAACTCAATTTATCAGTGGATAAAAGACATGAAAAGAATCTTCTGAGAAGAAGACAGATGAATGGCCAACATGTAAAAAAAAGCTCATCATCCCTCATCATCAGAGATATGCCAATTAAATCACCCTGACGTATAACTTAATCCAAGTAAGATTAGCTCACATCACAAAGTCCCAAAGCTGCAAATGCTGGATGGAGTGTGTAGTGAAGGGAACAGATTTACACCTTTGGTGGAATGGCAAACTAATATAGCTTATGGAAAGAAGTATGGAGAATCCTCAAAGAGATAAAAGTAGACCTTCCATTTGATCTCATGATCTCATTACTAGGTATCTACTCAGAAGAAAAAAAATAATTTTACCATAAGGACATTAGCACTAAATTGTTCATCACAACTCAATTCGCAACTACTAAGATGTGGAACCAACACAGGTGCCCGTCAACCCATGAATGTACTAATAAACTGTGCTACATTTATGTCATGGAATACTATTCAGCCATGAAAAAGATGGAGACTTTACATCTTTTGTGGTAACCTGGATGGAGTTGAAGTACATTATTTTTAGTTAACTATCACAATAATGGAAAAGCAAGTATCTAATGTACTCAATACTAATATGAAACCAATAGAAAAACAACTACATGGCCACATGAAAGAAAAATACAATTAATATTGAGTGGGGGGAGAGGGAGGTAGAGAAAAGAGGGGAGGAGGGAAGGGGATTGGTGTGCTCTCACCTAAGGTGCACAATGTAAGCATATAAAGCATACTTCCTGGGTGAAGGGCTGAACTACGGCTTGGATTTTGCCTGACAAACACAGGCAAAATCGTTTGTATCCTCATATTAATTTGAAATTTAAAAGAAAATAGAACATTAGACATAAGGAAGTTTGGGGCTTAAGTTCTGATTGTTTATTTCCCCTGAAGTAACCATTTGAACTTGGATAAAAATGAGGATGATGATGATGTTAGAAATTGATTTAACAAATACTTCCTGTCTGCCTATAATGCATCAGACTTTGTTTCATTCTCTGGGGATACATTAGTGAGCAAAACAGACAAACAACAAATTTAGTGTGTAAATAGACTATAGAATAGGTTAGAAAGCATGGTGCCCAAATATTTGGCAAAATATTAATTATTCTGCGTGTTTCTGTGAAGGTGTTTTGTGATGAAATTTAAACATTAATCAGTGGACTTTGAATAAAGCACATTGCCCTCCATCAGGTGTTTTGGCCTTATCTAATAAATTGCAAGCCTTAATAGAAAAAAAATATTGACCTACACACACACACACACACACACACACACACCCCTATTGGTTTTAGAGAACCTTAACTAATGCAAGCAATGAGCATTATGGGTAAAAGAGTAGGTAAAAATTGGTTGAGGTCCTATTACTTTTATTCCTCAACTTTTTCACCTCTTTTCTTTCCACTCTGATTCAGAAAACTTGTTTTAAACTCAAGAATTTGTGCATTTGTTTTGTTTTGTAAGAAATACAGGTAATTTGAATATGCCTCCACAATTGGTCTTATTCTTTCAAAATAGTTTGAAGTTTAGAAAAGAAATAGCTGAAAATGTTAACAAATGGGAAAATATACCATGCTCATGGCTGGGAAGAATCAACATTGTTAAAATGTCTATACTACCCAAAGCAATATA